>JALIZF010001809.1:600000-838044 GCA_029948255.1 Telmatactis stephensoni
TACTGTTGAGCTGGAGACAGATGCACTACTTTGCAGCATAGAAACAGAAGAAGCAAAGCTGGAATTTGTGCTACTTGACGATAATACCGGATTGTACAGAGCAGATGAAGAATCGTTGATGTAAAGTGTAGATTTTGAATTCACCACCAATGTTACGGTTGGATTCATAACCGATATTGTCGAGCTGGTGATCGAGGAATTACTTGGAAGCGTAGTAACAGAAGAAACAAAGCTAGTATTTGTGCTACTAGAGATTGGTACAGGAAAGTACATTGCCGATGAGTTAGTATTGATATAAGGTGTTGGTGTTACATACACCGTTGAGCTAGCGGACATCGACGCGCTATTTTGCACCATAGCAACAGACGAAACCAGGCTAGCACTGGTGCTACTGGAAGTTGCATTGACATAAATTGATGAAGGCGTTGTCTCTACTGTTGTACTAACTAGCAAACTTGAGTTGGTTATCGACGAAACAGTTGACGAGGATGGCGTGACATCTGTGCTGGGTGAAGGAAGAGTTACCACCGTGACACTTGGTGTAGCATTAACTGTCACAAATGGCGAGCTTGTAGTGTTGACTGTGTGGACATTTTCTACAAGAGAAGGACTTATTGTCATATAAGTACTTGTATTAACAGTCGGGGTACTTATGATATGATACGATGATGTCATATCTATTGTTCCTGTTGATGATACCATTGTATTATTCATATGCGTTACATTTGTGCTAGATGAAGGAAGAGGCATTCCTATGACACTTGTTGTTGCATGAAGGTTTGTATTTACCGTCACAGATGGTGAGCTTGTAGCGTTGACCGAGTATACGCTCTCTATATGAGTACTTGTATTTACAACCGGGCTATTTTTAGTATACGTTGTCATATTTATTACTTTTGTTGACGACGTCACCGTTGTATAGTTTACATAACTTGATGACGTAAGTTTCGGGACATATTGCGCAGAAGAGCTTATACTACTCGTAGAGTTTATTGATGAAAGAGTGGGACTCGGCACAATACTGCTATCGGTAACTCCGCTGTACATTGAGCTTGTAGTCTCATTTGACGTTATTTGTGGAGATGACGTGATAGTAGAACCAACGCTAGTTCTATTTATAGTGCTGTCCGTAGTAATCGTAGCATTTAATGCTTGTGTAGAATGTATTGCCTGTAAACTCATGGGACTGGAAGTAATGTTTGAACCATTGACAGTTACTGTAGTGCTGCTTGGTTGGAGAGACATTGTCGAGCTTTGCGCCTCAGCTGCGCACACTAAAGACGCGATAAACAAACCTCGAAAAAATCCATTTGCCAACAGCGAAATCTTGTTTTTCGACATATATCTTGAAATGAGATTTATTTTTGTATTCAAAACGTTAAGTAGAAAGACCACAAGGTTTTCTATGATGCCAGTAGTTCTGTGAGCGTTAGCAAAAACGATCTTGCTCTCCAACGAGTAGAAAGTTGTTGTTAATCCATGTTTAGTTTTACTTTGCCAAGGCGTGCTTGTCTTCTCGTGCCAACTCATATCACAAACATAGTGACTTGGTATCTGCAATTTTTTGCTTGACATCGTGGAATCGAATTGTCTGTTAAGCTCTTCTTTCTTTGTTTCATTCCATAGATATATCAGAGTTTTTTCGTGGATGTGTCGATTGCAGTGATCACTTTAACTTCCTGTCGCTCTCATCCAATTCTTTTTTCTTGTTGGTGCAATTATCTGTAGATCAAAATATCACTAGACTGAAAACCATTTGTATAAAGTTGGAAGACATAAAAGATTTAGCATAAAAACTGTGATAATTCACCTCCTGTCGGGATTCGTTGGATAAAAACCGCGCACAGTTGTTCGCTTACAGTTTTTCTTGGATTGAAAATCCTTTTTACTTTAACCAGATGTTTCTGTCACTGATTTTAATTGCTTGCTATTTGTTTTTCTGTGTAGATGTCAGTTTTGATCGTTATTTTCTGTTTAATTCCTTTTTATGTGTTATTTCGTGGATTATCGCTTGTATAGTGAAGAGGATTTGATTGGTTTTGGAGCTCCTTCAAATCAGTATTTGAAATTATATTACAGAGAAGCTTGCTTCAAATAGAATTGAGATGAATACCCTACGGCTATCCGACGGTGTATACAAAGTAGCAGGACAATTTCAATTCTTAAGCCTGGTTTTTACTAGCAACGCAAGCACACACACAACCACAAATTTGCTAGCAGATGTACAAGAAAAGACAAAATTCGATTCTTGTGCCCAATACATGAGATTATACTTGCGTCACAGCGGAAAAACTAGGCTTTGTTATCCATAGTAATCATGTTCGGTTTCTTAAATAGTATATATTTGAGTAACTATTTTTATAACAATCTCTATATTTATAACAAACGTGGGATTAGAATTGACAAATTATAATCAGTGTGTTATAGAAGCTTATACTTTACTGGAGTATCATGGCCCCAACCGCTATTTTAGACACACTTCATTCTCAACGAGCATTTCAATGGTTTTCTATTAATTTTTTCCCTATAAACATTTGAATGGTATCCTAATAGACATTTAAATGGTATTCACATTGAAATGGCGTACTTGAAAAGTTTTATACCATTCTAATTCAGTTGTATATTTCCTTCAACATTTCATTTTTTTCTTTTCTTTTTCTTTTTCTTTTTTTCTTCGAAGAAAAGGTAAATTTACTCATTCCTAAAAATAACTTTAACTTGTGTAAGATCCTTGCCCAGCGGTAATTCAGTCTATTTTTGATATATGTTGCTCATATTTTATATTCAATAATAAGTCCTATTCTGTCATGCATTTCTACTTGCGTCACAGCTATAAAAATCCAACCAAATGATTTTTTGGGGGTTCATTCTACAGGGTTTTTAATTATGGCATAGAAAGTGGACATGTCGGCGGTCGTCCTATTTTTAGCCATGACTCGTATATTAAACCACTGAGTTGTAGCGGTGCAGATTAAAATGCATCCCTGTATCAACTCTTAAAAACTGATCGATCAAATGTATAAGAAAATGAAATGGCTTTTCATTTTAAAAAATAATGCACTTCGTTGCTCTTTCTTGTACTCGATTTTGAACTGAGTTACAAATATGTGGTTTTCACACAGAAGCTATTCTGGGATATGTCATTGAACAAAATTATAAAAAACAGTATAATTCTAGGGAAACATAACTTTCCTTTTTTACGTTAAGATTTAGGACAAATGGGTCGTGCGTCATTCGTCACGTTTTCTGGACGAAAATGAGATTTTGGGTAATTAGAATGCGCTCATTCAAAAAGTGCAAACAATTCTAGAAAGGTCTAGTTTCCTGGGAGAAAATGAAGTTCCTTATCAATTGAACACGGCTGGACGCCCTCCAACAGCTAGGAAAAAAACACTCAAATTTCCCTGTGTCTTCCGAAGTCTTTTATTACTCCCTTCTTAATGTGAGTAAACACTAAGCAACCTGATGGCTTGCCAAAAGTACGCCCTTTAATAATAAAAACTTAGACATTTGAGTATAAAATTTCATAGTAATTTTCCTTTTTGTATTCGGGCTTTCTTTCTTTTTTTAATACGAAACTAGAGCCACTGAAAGACGAATTAAGCAAAAATAAAGCCGAATAAGGCATTTGTGTGAATGTGTGTGTAGACACAATTTGCTCTTTGTGTTTTGTGTCGTGTTGTCTCTTGTAATCAATCTTTCTCACTGGTGTACGTAGTGGTTAAAGGAACAGCAAAACAGTCGCCACCTTTTGTTATAAATGAGCGAAGATAAGTATATTGTTGTCAAGCTTCAAGCAAGCCTATAAACGCAAATCGTTTGAAAACGTACACAGACCTGTGATCTCTGTCGATGTGGATCCTGTTTGTCTTCGATTTGGGGAGCTTTTTTGCCAAGAAAATCTTAATTGGCCTTTTGCCCAGTGCGTCAATATTCCCAAGCATTGCTGATAGCCACAATTAGCTTTCTTTTCCAATGAAAAATCCATCTTTTCAATATCGAAAACTGTTCGTGTGATAATTGTTGTTTTTGCATTCGAAGTGATAGAAATTGACAAACGTTGCCATTTGGAATGTCATCGAAGCAAGCTGCATGAGCGAAGAATATCGTGCCTTAATTACCCCTATGGAGCACAAGCTACTGGATCAATTTATGAAAGTGCATGTCTTACCCCAGGTCTAGCCGAAGTTCCTCAAATCTTCATAAACAACTTGACCGTGGTACAATACATTAACTCAGTTCTATTCAACAGACTTAAGCGGTAGATAAACTGATGCTTATAGGCCACCTACGAGATATACACTAAGTCTTGGCTTGCCAAGCACTTTCAGGTTTAAACTGGAAACCGCCACTGGTGCTTCAGCAGGTGCTAGGTTGCCATAGCAACGGTTAACATTTGTTGATAAATAATGCTGACTTAAGGAATATTCTTGGTAAAATTAATATTATTTTGATCGCGATCTAAAACGTATGTCGAGATAATCAGTTGGATTGTGTTTTTTACAAGAGAGATATTAGTGCAATTACTACTTACAATATCAGCGCATCAGTCTATAATGACACGAAATTCTTCTAATCTTTAAGTGTCACTTAACAATCTTCCTCGGTGATTGGTTAGACAAAAGTCTCAAAAAGAAATGATATAGGACCAGACTTCTTCGTATTCATATTCGTGTAGATAGTACACAGCTTGATTAGTAATTTTAATGCCATTTGTTTTGATGATGGAATACTTTTTGAAATCACCTTTCTAGCTTATTGTATTGAGTGTTTTTGAGTGAGTACGTCTTTCTTTCAATAAGTATGATCTTGATTTGTGCTTAACTGTTTCTTATATCTAGTGTGCATTTTATATATTCCGTAATGTCAGAGGAAATACTGGGAACTCCCCCTAAAAACGATCAACCCGGCTCGCGATTGGAGGGTGGGGTGGGGGTTGGGACCAATTTTGACATTTTGTCTTTAAAAGGTGTACCCTTTTAGATAGTTTTGGAGTCAGTACCAGGTAGGCGTGTTCATCTTAAAGAGTTGTCTGTCACATGGGCTGTTCTCTTTGAGAGTGAGTTGTGTATTTAATACTGTTACGATTTGCGATTAAATATTAGACCCGGGAAGATTAAAAAATCTAAATAAATTGCACTAATGAAGTATAAAAGTTAACTCAAATAACTATAGATATTGAAAAGAGAATCAACACAAGAAAGGAAGCACAAATGAAAGAAAAAGAAAAGAAATACAGTAATTAAAAGTTTATTGAATGTAAAATAAAAGGAAACGTTTCATGGGCTTCCTGTGTTACCTGTAATCGACCGCTGCCCAGCACAATCGCGGGTTCGTACTAAGAAACAACATTTCATTTGAGAAAAACATGAAGATTTGGTGATTGTTTACTCCAACAATATGCAGAAAAACGGTAGTAATGAATTACAAGAGGAGTTGCTACCTATTGATATTGCTTACAACAAATTACTCGGTAAGTGAGACCATGTTTTGAAAAGAAAAATGACGTTCCAGTGTGTAAAGGACACGTATGGCAGACCGGCTTGAAAACCACATTTCTTTGTGAATACAATATATTTTTATTTTTATTTTTGTTAGTTATTTGATTGTTTTTATGTGTTTGAAGAGCCTCAAATCTTTTATATTCAAAGTTAAAATTTCTCTTCATTTTAAGAGTAAGAAAATTTTCGTTGACTGAAATGATTGTGCTACTAATTTTGAAAGATGAATGTTGGATTAACTGATCTTTTAATAAGTTAAATGTGATCGAATATTAGTTTCATCATTAATTTTCTATATATAAGCTTTATATCCACGAAATTAAGGTTGAATCTTGTAATCTAAATAGTGTCATAATGTATAAATAGGATGACTGAATTCAATTATGGGAAAATGAAATGGGACACAAACCATATGTTTTATTGTGCTTAGAGCTGAATTAAATTCTCCCTTTTTGTCCTCTGATAATTTCACCTGGATTTCAATTCCTCTATCCAAAATGTGAGTTAAGCTGTGGCTACACGGACGATTTTTTGCTTGCAAAGGGGACAATTTTTTGACACCACCAATGTTGCAGTTTCATGCACCATATTTGTTTATGAAAACCAATCATTCTTGTTGTGCTGCCTTTATCGCCAGCATCTGCTGCCAGCATTTGTTGCTCATGTAGCTACCACGTTGGTGATTTCAAAAAATTGCATCGCCTATGCAAGCAAAAAATCGCTCGTGTAGCCACGGCTTTAAGTATTGTATGTAAAATATTTAATGTAGAGGTAGTGAGCATCAGAGCTACAATCATGGACAAAAATCCTTGAGACAGTTATGAAATCCATACATTTCAGTTGCTACTTGATTAGGTTGCCTCTTGCTTACAAGTTATTATATTGAATCCCCCTCCCCCCCGGGTCAATGTTGTACCAGACAATAGGCCATTCTATGGATGACATTGTGCACCTACCTCAACATTGGGTGAGAGGGGAGAACAATGAATTGGAATTGATGGGTTTACTCAAAAAGCAACAATTTTTTTCGCTTTGTCTTAACCTTTTTGTCTGGCATATTGTAGCAGTAAGAGATTTTTTGAAAATATTTTTTAAACCAGGTAGAAGTGTGAGATTTCATTTCCTGATTTTTTATTCACAAGATACCTTGTGTATAAAATCACCCAAAAGTGAAGTGGTTTGTAAAGAATAGTTTTAATTATAGCAGCTGACAAGCTAATAATTTATTGTCACTCATTTGACAGACTGGCTGATTGACAGACGTCACTGTGATGTAAAATGGCAGAAAGATACTCTAGAAATACGAGAGAAGATCAATGCAGCCATACAAGATATGCCACCAGTGGATGAAATCACAGAACTCTTGTCTGGAACATGTGAGTATTTCACCAACATTTATGCAGATAAAGCAGTGTGATATAGCTATTTCAAAAAAGGGTGACAGGGCGAATGGCAATATGATATCGGCAATTGGTGATTGCATGACGGAAAGGAAATTTGGGTAACAAGAATTGCTTAATCATTTTCATTAATTAAATACCCAAGCAATGTCGGTACCATGCAGTTAAGACCTTATTGGACAAAGTGGTCGATAGGAGGTTCATATCTCCGTGCCTGATAGCAGTCTAATAGCGTCACCACAGTCACTTTCGGTCGTGTAATCACCGATCACCATTTGCCGTTCACCTTGTCAACCATTTTTGAAATATCTATATAAATCAAGTAATTGAAGAGTTACACATGAAAATGGATTAAGTGACTTTTAAGATGATTTCTCAATTGGTCCAAAATGGTATTACTGGACTTCCCTATTGTTAAATATTTCTAGACATCAACCGAAAGTCACTTAGGCCATTTTTATAAGTATCCCTTCAAGTGATTCACTGTGCATACAGTAATAAGTGTTTGCTTGTTTGTTTGTTTGTTCGTTTGTTTGTGTTTGTTTGTCTGTTTGTGTTTGTTTGTTTGTTTTGTCACTTGAGTTAGTGCATAATTTGTTTATCTCATTTTTATTCATATATATATTTTCTTTATTTTGTGTATTTTTAGTTATAAACTATTTCCACTGCCTTAGAATTGTTGAATTACTAAAAGTATCAGAGTCGTCTACAAAGAATATCTTCGGTGGATACTCTTCCAAAAGAATGAAGGTGAGAGCTTGAATAAATTGATATTTGACATCTGTATCTCAGACTCTCTGACACGTGGTAAAAAATTCAACACATTCCAATTATTACTTAATAATGAATTAATAATAATCAATGAAAGAAAGGAAGAAAAACAGAGAAATTGATAAACATTTAAAAAAGAAAGGAAGGATGGATGGAAGAAAGTAAGGGAGAAAAAGAAAGAAAAAATGAAACTGACAGTCAGGTAAAGCAAATATAAAGTACATGTATGAAATTTAATAAAATGTTATTTTGTATTTTGACAATATGGATTTGTATTTATAAATAATTGTTTGATTTTCTTTTGACAGGACTGGCAGGAAATAGTCAAACTATATGAAAAGAATAATCTCTGCTTGGGTATGAAATTTTCATTATTGTTGTTGACAAGCTGTTTTTAGTATTCTAAGTGATTTCACTGTTGCATTACCATCACCAAATTATTCTTACCACAGCTGAAGCAGCCCATCTTTTAATACGAAACGTCAACTATGAAGTTCCCTCCTTAAAAAGACAGATTGCAAAATGTCAGCAAACACAGAGAGTAAGTACAATAAATGTCATATAACTTGTGTTTTCAATTAAAGTCCCTATGACGGATAATATTTTGAAAGCATAGTAAAGATGTTTTAATCTTGTTTTTCTTCACTCCATATTTTCTGAGATATAAAGGTTTCAAATTTCAAAATGCAAATGTGATGACCTAAGAGGAGTAATCATTTATTATACAAAAACAAGAGAATTTAAATTACTCGTACTTTTCCATCTGTAACTAATTTCCATTGGCAAAGCCTGTTGTTTAGTGAAAAATCTGGCTCTCGAATTGAAGTCACGACTCTTTTTGTAAAACCCATGAGAAGTTTGCAGTGCTACCTCCTCTTACGTCGTCAAATTTGCATTTTGACATATGAAACCTTCATATCTCATAAAATATGGGTTAAGGAAAATCCAGATAAAAAGATCTTCACTATGCTCTCTAAAAACAACTAAGTTTGAAAATAAAAAATTATGCATCATAGGGACTTTAAGTTGCTTGAGTGGCTTACAACACCAATAGTTGGCTATTAATTATTAACTCAAAACTCATGTTTATAATGTATCCATAAAACATGGATCTCTAAATCAACATCAACAGATTTTTTATTAATTAAAGTTAATTTGCTCCCTTGTGGTCACATCTTTGCTTACCTTGCTTGCTTGCTAGTCGCTTGTGCTGTTTCCATGGTTACCTAATTGCTAACTACGGCATGTACCCTGCATAACTTTTTCCTCTTGCATAAATTGGGAAGTATACATGTATGTCTGTCATTGTGCTTGCTATGTCCACTCTAACACAGTCAAAATTGAAAATGATTTTTTTTCATATTTTCCCAGGAATGCTCAAGGAAGGAAGCTGAATACACATCTAATGCATCCATATTCAAAGAACAATATAAAAGTGTTTGTGACAAAATGGGAATAAAGGTACATTGTCTTGAGCAATTCAAAGTACAGTCCAAAGTTCTAAAATAGAATTAAATAACAAAAATTCTACCCTTCGTTCTTCCTCAAAGAAGATCAGGCATACAGCATGAGTTATCAGTTATGCAGCCTTGTTTCTCTTTTCAGGGTGAGAAAATCAAAAGTGAGTTAATGGACCTACTCTCTGAGCTCCCAAAGATCTACAGTGATGTAGCACAAGCCACTCAAAACTGTGCTGATATCGTAGAATACTATAAAGCATTTGTTGACTTTGTCTCTCCAAGGTTTGTGTTAGTTTAACATTGAAAGGGAATAGAGTGACATGCCCTCTACTTTCTATTGTATGTCCTCAAGCAATGACACAAAGTCTTCAGCCTTCATATACTTCCTGTAGTTTGATAGATCTAATTACCTTGACTTAATCCATTGCTCACCGACATTGAAGCAAATCAAGGAAAATTTTGATCACCTTGCAAAGACAACAAATTTTCTTAGTTTTTGTCTGTAAATTCCCCTATTCAGCCATCCTTCCATTTGATTCATCCAGTCATACACAGGGACTTACTCCTGGATTTATTCATTGACAATAATTTAATAACTATTGTTTAATTTCCTCCCTCCCTCCCTCCCTCCCTCCCTCCCTCCCTCCCTCCCTCCCTCCCTCCCTCCCTCCCTCCCTCCCCCCTCCTTCCTTCCTTCCCTCCTTCCTTCCTTTCTTCCTTCATTTGTTTGTTCCTTCATTCAGTCATGCTTTCATTCATTCACACTTTCAGTCATTCATACTTGCATTCATGCTTTTGTTCATTCATTCATCCATCCATTCATTTCTACTTTGTATATTTGAATTCCTTATTAGATATCAACCTTCAGAGTCAGACCAGAGTACTCAAGTTCTTCCACTACTCTCATATTTGTTGAAAAATGGAAATACAACAGTTTATCAATGGTGGACAGGACAAGTTCCAAGTGTAAGCAACAATGAATACATCTGACTTGAAGTGAGATACTTGTAAAACTGTAGTTTACCTTATGACTCCTATTTCTTTGCCAGGTTATAGAATCAACAGAAACAAATACAGAACAAAGTAAAGAGTCATCTTCAGATGGAGTGGTAAGATTTCAAAACGAAACATTAGATCTATTTCATAGTGCATCTAATTTTCATTAACTAGTGGTATCACAGTCACAAGCTACAGCACAATTTGTTTGACAAATTGCACTCGCTGTAACAAGGCCTTGTGTCCTTTGAGTTCTTGATTAGCAAAGCTGGCAGGACTTGAAGTTAACTTTTAAGTCTACTAGAAAAGTGTTGCTAGTAAGATCATGTTTGTACTAGCAAAGTGGTAAAGACCACTAGCTACAAATTCTAAACAAAGTTACTTTTAACTGTGGAGAGTCTGAGTTTGAGGGTCTCTTGAAGAAGGCAGTTATTTAATAAGACGATATCTCTACAAAAGCTGCTTATAAAGTGTCAGGCCAGTTTGAAAACCAAAATGCAAATGTGTAGATCTATGAATCATCTGATCTTCTGATCAGAAGCTGACTCAAAACACTCTCTTGAGCAGATTATTTTCGGTAACCTACTACATGCTTGTCCTGAACTGATTCTTTAATGCTTTTGTCCTTGACATTATTGAACATGAATAATACAGTTTTCTCACAACTTTTTAAGGAATGATTGACTCTTACTCACAAATTCCAAAAACTGAAGTGCTAGCATTTAATGAGTTTGTGAACATTAATTTCAAGCTCTGGCTGTCTATACTTCATATTAGGAGTCACCTACATTAAATTTTCTGGAGCATGCTGATACCTGGATTCTAATTTTCCATAATGATCAGGTGTGACTTGAAAACAATAGCCACTACTACTAACCATGACCACACCCATGCATCATCCCTAGATACCTAACAATGGTTGAATAAATCAACATTCTTTCATTTTCTCATTTATCCACTTTTTCAGATTGACTGGGGTGATCAAGCAGCTTCTGACAGCAATGGCATTGACTGGGGTGGCAATGGTACTGGAATAGAGTTGGGTGACAGTGGTGCTGGAATAGAGTTGGGTGAAAGTGGTGCTGGAATAGAGTTGGGTGAAAGTGGTAATGATGCTGGTGGTATTGATTGGGCTGATAGTTCCAATGATACAGGAGGTATAGACTGGGGAGATAGTTTGGGTGATACTAGTGGAGGTGGTGGTGGTGGTGGTGGTGGTGATGGCATTGATTGGGGTGATACAGGAATAACTGTAGACAGCACATCTGCACCAGAAATTACTCTGGAGGACTCTGGGGAAGGTAAATAATGATGTAAATAAATATAATTGAATCTTCTTGGATAGATATGTATATAGTGTATTCATATTACCTACTGTAGGTGTACATAGCTTCCACTGTGTACAGTTACTTACTGTAGTTACTCTAGGTACAAGAACATCTCCTTTTTGACTCCCCTGTGATCAGTACAGAAGCTGGCTTGATTAAAGAAAATATGTTTTTTCCCTACATTAAGGTGGTGGAATTGCAAAAGGAAAGGATGCTCTATCTATCCTTGACAACACTGAAACACGTAACATGTTCTTAGATGAGATGATGGAGGTATGTGAATAGATCTCTTTGTTAATCTTTCATCATTTATTTTTGATGGGTTCAAACCCCAGTGCATTACACAGGGTCTTTAATTGATTGAGGATAAAGTCTTGCTTATACCATTACATCTGCCTGTGATTTTAATTTACAGTCTGCACACATGAAGCCATAGGTCCCATCTCCATGTATGTGGAGACATGTAGCGATAATGTAGGCCTGCTGGATAAGTGTGGAAAGATGAGTGAAACTGATGTTACACTCAAGGTCCGCTTGTAAAACCGTTTTTTTTTTCGTGTATAACCAATACAACTTTTTGTTTTGTTGTTACAAACGTATCTGAGATATTAAAGCAAGCTATCTTTGTATTTAGCTACAAGCTTTCCTTACACAAAGACTGGTAGAACTCAAAAAGGATTCCGATTTTGTTGCCGTTAATCAGGTAAGGCATATTAGCGTTTGCTGTTCAAGTGATCACTATTTTTTATCCTACGTGGCACATGATTGCCCTTAGAAAACGTCTACTTTGGAAAGCGCTCTTCCATTAGCCATTCTTCATCTTTTATGGGAAATAATCAAATTGAACCTGTGATCAGATCTTGTCGTTTCTTGAAATAATAATTAAATCTTAAAACCATTATTGATTGCAGTTCCAGTCTGCACCGCACATTATACAGATTCAATCCCGAGAAACTGTTGAGAAAATGACTGCTTCCATTGACAATGTGTTGTCTCGTTTGACGTCCATGAGAGTTCAAAGCCTTTGCCTTCTTAAAAGTTCACCAAGGTTGGTTCTCATAGTTCTATGTGAAAACCATCAGTGTTAAGACTAGAAATGGTTTCTTTATGAGAGTGATCAGACTAGGGAGCAGTAGGGGGTTGAGATGGGAGAACAAAAGGGAGGGTTTGAAACTTATCGAGCCCCCTAACCATGTGGAATTGACTGGTCCTTTTTTATACACATGTACGTATTTACATCGTAAGTGATAACCCAGTGAAGGCATTGTTGCATGGTGCAATCGTTTCTGAAACTTGTCTAGCAATGGCGTTAAAAAAACAAGTTGTACGAACTATTAGAGTAGATTTCGTATGACTGTGAAAACGGCACCGCACGGTCACGGCACGGTTACAGTAGCAATTTCGAATGTTTTTATAGACATCACGGCACTGACACGGTCACGGCACGGCGCGGTCTGTTTCACATTCATACAAAATCTTCTCTACAGGGGTGTTACACGGCGTAACGCCAAGAAATGTTGTTGCAATGGTTTTATTGCAGTGATTTTGTACAATGCAGAGTATATTACATGCTGCAGTGGTTCGTGCAACGTGTTTTGCAACACTAATCGAGACGAGACAAGTTGCCCTCGATAAAATGGATCTTTCTTGGTGTTGCAAGGTGTATTCTATTATGGGTTTGAGTACTTTGTATTTCATGGTATTGTTTCATTCCAAGTTCTTTGTTCTTGGGTATTGTTGTGCTGTCTTCATACCCGGCATTACCAGAGCCAACAAATTGCACCATGTAACAGTGTTTTAGGGCGTGTTTACATGACACTAGGATCATCCTAGCAGGCGAATCATCCTACCTGCTATACATTTACTGCACTTCTGTTTACATGGAAATTTGTGTCTTCACTTCGGTTACTGGGATCATTCTACTAAACAGAATGCAGTAAATGTATAGCAGGTAGGATGATTTGCCTGCTAGGATGATCCTAGTACTAAGATGATCCTAGTGTCATGTAAACACCCCCTTACAATGCCTTTCTTCTGCCTTACCTTGGCGTTGTACATGTGCTAAACACTCCTGCTAGAAAAATGAGAAAACTTTTCCATTGTGGAAGATGAATCTAAGATGACTCACTGCTGTTTTTGTATAATTAAGGTATGTCGATAGACTTTCTGAGTCACTACAACAGAAACTCAGAATTTCCGAGAAACTGAAAACGTCTTGTCAAAACATGATTGAAAAGAGAAGAGAAGCAGCTGACCAGCAGAGAGACCTTGAGCCTAAACTTGAAGTTATTCGCACTAAAACGAAAGAACTGCAGGGTCAGGTATGGAAATAATTTGACATTTGTCTGTGGTATTATTTCCTTGTTCGTAAGCTGTAATCCATCCTATTGGTTCAGTCCTATGAAAAGTGTCAACGCCAGCAACGAGGTGAAATCCTTTCGTTGTAGCAGGGGGGTGAAAGAGATGGAGACGCAACTGAATATGGCTATTTCAAAAAAGGTAGGCGGGGCGAATGGCGAATGGCAATCGGCGATTGGTGATTGCACGACCGAAAGGAAACTTGGGGTAACAAGAATTGCTTCATTTTCATTAATGAAATAACCAAGCAATGCCGGTACCATGCAGTAAAGACCTTATTGGACAAAGTGGTGGATAGGCGATTCATATCTCCGCACCGGATAGCGGTCTAATAGCGTGACCACAGTTCCTTTCGGTCGTGCAATCGCCGATCGCCATTCGCCGTTCGTCCCGTCAACTTTTTTTTGAAATAGCTATTTATTACGGCGATAATTGGTTGGCCACACTTGAGTCACGAAATCAAAGTTTTTGTAGCCTGAGTAACAGTCGTCTTTTCGCTCAGGCTGTTCTGAGCTAAACTTTTTAGAAAAACTTTTGTGCGTATTGGAACGACAATCTAACTTCTTTTTGCTACCATAAAAGTGCTAGTCTTATGAAAATTCATGTTTTCTGTGTGTTATAGGCTCAAATAGACTATAAAGTCCGCTATCAAACAAATATTGGTTTCAAAAAACAAACCTCCGCGTCTAAATTTTGCTCTGAAAATCGTCAAAATCTTGTCCGCCATTGCTAGATCGCTTTCTTGATGTGACGTCATACGCGCAATCGAGAACGAGGCTCTGGTGAAGTTCTTTACAAATATCAAGTGAAAAAGACGAAACAAATGTTTGTTTTAGAAAATTATTTGAAAAATCTTTAAGAAATGCATCAAATTGTAGTGGAAATACAAGGCCAGAGCAGCCAGGAAACTCTTAGCTTGACGCATATGACGTCTGACTTTCTTTGTTATTAATGAGCTTACTGGAACGGAACCGTTGAATGGCGGACTCGAAAAACCGAATTTTACGACCTAAATAAGTCATCTTCGCAGTCTCGTATCAGAACAAGATTGGGGCAGTAAAAACTATACAACGTTAAGTTTTGTAGAATGTTATTTTTAGCGATTTTGCAATCTTCATCGAACTAGCACTTTAAGGCAATCCGACTCTCACACGAGAAATCTATAAAAGTAATAGAGGATATTACATGGGCGCGTGGAGATACGAATTTTATCTTCGAGTGTTGATGAGATCTCTCACGAGTGAGCGCAGCGAACGAGTGAGAGATGACACGAGAAGGTGAAATTCTTATCTCCAAGCGCACACGTAATATTCTATTTAATATATAATCAACGATGAACTAGAATGTGCCGTCGCCGTGAAGCTCCCGAAAAACGCATCTATGGCAAAAGTGTTATCCTCACATGTGAAATACATGTTATCTTCACAGTCATGTGAAGATATCACTTTTTCGAAACAGAGAAAAATAGATAATTCATTGATGATTATATATTTAAAAAATTATCAGTTTGGATTGCACTGATTTTCGACCAATCAGAAAGCGACATTTGAGATAATTTATTCATTTGCGTCTTCATCTCCCTCTCACTTCCCTGGTCTACTCGGCGTTAGAGCGAGATCTCAATGTATGGAACACCTTTTTGTACTAAACACTAAGTTCACAACAAGACGCACCCGTTTCACTTCAACCCATTAATCCGCGTACACTGTTTTGTCCTTCAATCTTCTTTTTCGTATGTTCAAGTTATGTCTTCATTTTTGCGTCGGCTATGTTCACACATTTGGAATAAGCACAAGCAATGTGGGCACTCCACGATGTAATCCCGCTCTCAGATGCAGAGAACCCAGTTGATTGAATGTCATTTTACTATTTCTTTCTTTGACAGATAACACAGGAGATATCCAAGAAGTACAAAAACAGACCTGTCAATATCATGGGCGATATAAATTCTATATAGAGAAATAAATGTTAAACTATTCAATACTTTTGTGCGTTTTTGCTTAGAAGGTTTCGCTATAACTAGCCACGCCTATCGTCCATTTTATTTATTTTGTCATATTTCTTTTCTTTTCTTTTTTTTCATTTTTTAGCATGACATTTATTGGCTACTTGGATCCGATCGAAAAGATAAATACCCACACAAACTACAGAAGAAAAAACCCTATTGAACAAAATGTGCATTGATTGTATTACCAAAAACTAGAAGACTAGTTTGATCTTTTCCTTGCACTGTGACAAATGATTCGTGTTCATGTATATTGGCGAGCGCGCAAATGTGCATATTACAAGTGAACAATACTTGTACACTTTTTTCCCATCATGACTTTTGAGATGGCTTTAATGACTTAGCGCTAGAAACGTAGCATGTCTATGCATATTCTTTATACTAATGTTTTTCGTCCTCATGCTTTCTCAGCCTCAGAAATACTGAATTCAAGGTTGACCGACGCTAAACTCACTGCAATCTCGTCGCCATAGGATTTTCCGTCCTTCGCACAACCATCGTGACGTCGACGAGGCGTTTTCTGTTGTCCACGGAAGACAACTGTTTCAGCGTGGACAACGAAAACGGACAAACGAAAAATGCCATTTAGTGCGGATAAGAGGGTTGCGTTATTAGCGTGGACAAGAGGGTTAGGTTTTCAAATTTCTGCCGATCATAGTGTGGATGTAGTCCGCTGAAGGAGCATTATGGAGACATGAACAATTAACAAATCGCAAGCCGTTTTCCACTGTCTGTTTTTTACAACAATAGGTCATATGCACTAACAGGTCACGTGACCCTATCTCCCCTAAATCAAGCAGTACCGTCAAAATGAACTCCAGAAATAGAAAGAGCACCTCGATATTAGTAAAAGTGCAAAGTTTCGGTTTATAAGATGAATAAGAGAAAAAACGACAGCAAATTTAAGGTTAAAAATTTTCTTAAGATTCGTTCGGAAAAACGCGTAGGATGGCAAGCATCTTAAATTTACTGTCATTTCTCCTGTATTACACCTTATGAACTGAAACTTGGTACTTTTACTGATATCGAGGTGCGCTTTCTATTTTTGGAATTCATTTTGACGGCGCTGCTCGATTTAGGGGAGATAGGGTCACGTGACCTGTTAGTGCATATGGCCTATTATTATTATTATTATTATTTATTTATTTATAAAGCGCAAATTCAACACTGCAGTTTTCAAATGCGCTATAAAATAAAACAAATAATAGAATATTATTTGTGATAAGAGGTGAGAAATCCATCACATCAAACGGGGTAAAGGCGCTGTTACACTGTGCAATTTTCTCAGCAACTTGTCTCACAACGGCGTTGCGAAAAAAGTTGCAGAGAAAATTATGACGCTGTTACACTGCAATTTTCCCCAGCAACTTGCAATATTTTTGGTCGAGGCAAGCTGGGAACGAGATTCAAGATGGCTCCTCAGCAATCTCGTACCCAGAGCCTGCGTTCCTCAACGCAGGTTCTGGGTACGAGATTGGCTCTTCAGAACAAAATGAGAAATTGCGTATGCGCTCGTAGAAAACGTGCCTCAAAAATTGCGAGGAAAGTTGCTTAAGGGGTGATACAATGTGCAATGGCATTTGCAAGTTGCTGCAATGCGTTGCGAAAAGTAGACCTGAATTCCAGTACTTCATGCAACGCTACGCGCAACAAAAAAATTTGCGAGACAACCCCTGTTACACTGTGCAATCCTCCAGCAACGCCGTTGCGAGACAAGTTCTTGAGAAAATTGCAGTGTAACAGCGCCTTAACAGAACGAGCGCGCGCGATGGAACGCGTGCACCGTTGTCTGAAGTCCACCTTATTGACAATGGCTTTCAACCAATCAGATTACGAGATTTTGCTCGTGTTGTAAAAATGAGAATTGTATACATCGCAAATATTTATTCAATACAACTCGAGTGGTTCCATTTTAGAAAATTAGTAAGTTTAATATTCCTGATAGTCTTACTAAATTTCCAGCATGCCTACCACGTCATCTCTATGGTTACACACATGACGTAACAATGTTTATATATATATATATAAGGATCGAATTGCTGTTTTCTCCTAAGTCTCAAATAGATTATCCAGTAATGTACACTATATATAAAACCTGAGGTAATAGTTAAATAAATGAGGGGTCCAGGTTTGGTCGATAACATGGTTCACTGAAAAAGAGTGTCATGTAACATATATATACTACTCTGGTCGGTTCTTTTCGCCGCAATAGTGGCAGCCATCTTGGTTTGCAACCAGGCCTTCTACCAGTAAAACGAAATGTCAGATATTTTCTTACTCAAAGTAAGAGTGTTCTACAGCTCGTTTCTTGACGTTACCTCCAACATACGTATCAACACAAATACCGCGTTACTAGCTAGTAACTCTCAATTTGAACCGATGAACTACCAGAAGGTACAGTTGCCGAAAACTGTTCACGAATATACTGCTGACTGCCATTATTAGGGTATCGTCCACAAAACCAAGTCAAGCACAGCTTAATAGTGTTAAGGAGCTTCTATTATTCTGACTGTGGCCAGTTAGGTGCCTGCCCTCCATAGTTTTCTATCACAACACGTTGAGCCATCTGAGTTAGCGCACTGGTTGCTACGTCTTCCGCTGTCACGTCGCTATGGGTAACGGTAACTGCTAAACCATTGGGCGTGTCCGTAACCTGTACGTGGCCTGGATTCGTAACTTGCACATGACCTAATGAAAATCAAAATGCATGTCAACCACTAAGACCACTTCCAACCACCACCGTCCATTTGACATTTAAGCTTAATAACAGTAAATATTTATGTATCACTAAGAAATGTTCTTACTTTGGTCAAGTTGTCCCTGGGCTGCCATTTTTTGTTGTGCAAGCGTAACAGGACAATCTTTGTGAGCAAGTAACAGTGATTTGAGTTGCGCCACTTCAGCCTTGAGTAAGGATATTTCACCCTGTTAAAAAAAGAACACCTCAGTTAGTACATCTAAAAACAAATGAAACCAGTTCCGATTATTATTGTTATCATGTTCCGATATTTTCCACTTGAACTCCCACTCTCACGCTGTCTGGAACACAATTCTATTGCCATACTTTATCAGTACTCGCAATTACGATTAATAATAATTTGTTTTCTAGAAGTTTAAATACCTGTAGTTGGTTATTTGTTTCGCTTAAATCATCAGCTTTCTTTTCTAACTGTTGGACCCAAATTTTTCTTTTTTCTCTGCATCGCGTTGCTGCAGCTCTACAAAGAAGCAAAGTGATAATAATGATAATAAAAGTTAATATGAGAAGCCACTTTGTAAACATGTTGATTTACTTTAATAATGATAATGTCCATTGTGCCAGTGAATAAGTCCAGGTATTTCTTACCTGTTTCTTTCTAAAAATTTCCGCCGCCTTTCATCAGGGTCGAGTTCTTCTTGTGAACGTCTTGGACGTTTTCTAAAAGGACAGAGAAGTGTGACTATTTCATAGTGTATATAGTCTAATAGAATTGGATTATTATCCACTCTCCTCAAAACTATAAATCAAATAAATTGCTTCACTTACTTATCTTTGTGATGTCCATCATTATCATCATCCCAGTGTCCTCCATTTCTACAAAAAAAAACCAATTAACAGATCAAATGGGGGCAGATTTAGGGGAGGGGTGCAGGGAGTGGATTTAGGGGAGGGGTGCAGGGGGTGCACACCCCCTCCTGAAACAGCTTTAAGTCCTCTTTTCTTAACTCAATATTTTTCCAAAATATCCTCTTGGCAGTTTCCAATTTATCAATGGTGCACCCCCTCCTGAAGACAGTGCACCCCCTCCTGAAGACAGTGCACCCCCTCCTGAAGATAATCCTGGATCCGCCCCTGGGTTCAGAGGGTGCACACACCTCTAGCGATGACTTAATTTGGGCCCTTTCCTTCTTAACACTTATCCAAAATATCTTCTAGATGGTTTCCAGTTTTTATAATGCTGCACCCCTCCCATGGGATAATCCTGGATCTGCCCCTGTCAAATGACAGTGTTATTAATGATCACAAAGGGGCATAAGGGTGGAAGCACTCCTTGTAATAGATTACCCTTGTAAGCAACCACTGTAAAACCCAGTTGAATTGCCACTCGAACTCTGTTATCAAAAGCTCTCAAAGGCAAGCACTCTACTAGCTCTAAATGTAATCATGTTTTACATTATCAAGGTGGTTGCTTAAACCATAACTTTTAGTTTAGGTAATAAATATATTTCCCCCTTTCTCGTATTTCCTTCCCTCCTTTCCTTCCTTGGTCTCTGTCAGTCCCTTGGCTTAGGTATAAAAAGTAACACCTCTGCTGCAATAATTGACTACAGGAGATAGTAGATTTGCTATAAATATATGAGGTTTTCTTAAATCAGAATTCTTCTTTGACAAGCCATATTTTAAAGCTACAGTATTCCAGTATAGTTTGAGAACTTACACTTGTCGTGTATGTGCCATTTGTACTTGAGGTGGTATTGGATTAGCTGCAAGTCCATTATGGTGTTCAGATGTTACCATTTCCACAGCTTCTGTCATGGCTTGACTTATTATGTTTTCAGGGTGAATTGCATTGTTATTGTTGTGTTGTTGACGAAGTTGCTCTTTTAAACGCTGGAAAATCAAAAAGTTAAGATGAGGAGGGATATTCGCTAAGATGGGCTTACTGGGAGCCTCCACCCAAACATGCTGCACAAAAATAAATATCCCATAAACAATCACACTCTGCTTTTAAAGTGAAGTTAATTTGCACCTATCAAAATGTACCATAAGCCTGGACAGAGTGTTGCAGTCTTTGGTTTCATTAGGATTTTTTATAAGAACTAGAGAAGGAACCTACCTGTTTTGCACTACTATATGGTGGTGGATTACTAGATACAGGGCTGCTTACAATTGCTGGGGTAGGAATAGAGATTGGCATAGAAGACTGTGCTACTGTCCTTGTTAAATGTCCAGGTACAGGCATAGCAGCAGGTACAGGCATATTAGCATTTGCAATTGCAGCAGGTATAACAGATGGGACTGTTGGAATCTGATGAGGAACTGTCACTCTCACCAGCACAGAAACTGGTGCTGATTTGGTGGACACTTTTGGTGCTGGGATAGTCAAACTTGGAGGAAGCTTGGTGGTTGGAGCAGGATCGGCAGCCTGTACAGGAACTGTGGTTAGTGCAGGCAGTTCAGCTTTGGAGGAATCAGAGTTATTTGTTGAATTGATGATGATGACACTGTCCTGGGGTGCTGTATTGGTGATGGTTGGATTGATAGCAGGAGTTGCCTGAAGTAAAATGAATTTGCAATGTAAATGTAGTGATGAAACATGAATCTTACATATTGTACCATTTAATCTATATGATGCATGTACTGTGACACGAAATTAAAACAAATTCTCAATTCTGGAATCACAGAATTAAGGAATTTCACTGAATTGTGGACTGTTTTGAGGGTGCACTACAGTATGATGCATTGCAAAAAATTGAGAAAACTAAAGTTAATAAAAAATGTAATTATTAAAGTAGAAGTTTACAAACATTTGCTGCCACTTCAAGAGACACAGTATCCCCCAAAACAATCCCATATCAGTGTATGAAAAACTGTCTAAATTACATTATAGGAAAGAAAGCAAAAAGGAAAGGAGGGTAGGAGAAATGGAAGGAGAGAGGAAGGGAAGGAAAAATGGAAGAAAGAATAAAAACAATGTAAGTTCACACCTCAGTGACTGTTCCTGCTCTTTTGAATTCCTACAGAGAAACAAACATGGTTTGATTAAAAAGAGAAAACTTGACAGTACAACAATAGAGCAGATTTCGTATGAGTGTGAAACACACCGCGCTGTGCGTTGACCATGTCAGTGCCATGATGTCTATAAAAACATTTCAAATTCCTGCTGTAACCGTGTCGTGATCATGCGGTGCCGTTTGCACAGTCAAACAAAATCTACTCTACCACATAGCAAAAACATTTAATATAAAAAAATTGAGAAAATTATGTGATCCAACTGAAAACAAGAATTTACATGTACAATGTACATGTATTACTACCTGATCAAATGGGTTCGATGGATCTAGATCTTGAAATAATCCTTCTTTCTCTAGATTTTCCAAGAAACGAGTAGGTGTCGGTGTTTGATCTAATAAAATTAAAATATCTTTAGAACTACTGTAGTTTATGTGGGATTTAACCCTTCAACAACTGTAAAGTTATTGACAGCTTTTGGTTTTTTACTTGATCCCTTTCTACAACTGAACTATTCCACATTTTCTATTGAAACCCCTGATCATAAAAACTCACATTAGACTGATAATATTTTTGCACAGTAGATTTGTAAATGTTTACTTCTGAACACTTTGCAGAATTGTAAGCAGATATTGATTTTTCTTCTTTAACTTTCTCTTTTTCTTTTCTCTTAACTTTTCTTTCTTTCATTTTTAATCCCTTTTCCAACTAGATGTACATTTAAATACCATTTGAATGCATGTCAAAAAAATCATCCCATTACCAATCTACTATCAATAATTCCCTATGTAAATTACTCAATCAAGATATTTATGTTAATCAAAACTACTATGAATCGTCCAGTCACGGTACTACTGCCCTACCAGCTGAGGTTTCTAATATTGGCCAATATTCCATGAATCAAATGGCTAACATATGTTTTTGGATAACCAAACAGGTGTGGAAATGTATCGTTTTTGAAAATCTACAATTACATTTAAATGCGAATCATCATTAGCAGTCAATGAAGGATTATACAACAACAGGATGGCAGAGGTTTTCAGAGTTCTCTGTTATTGTGACTTTGTCGCGCGAGAGAGACTGACAAGTACCTCTCATACTACAAACACCATTCAACACTAAACATCTTCACGGTATAGTCGCTTACCTGCTAATAAAATATCGCTAGTCTTTATATTCCCAATACCAGGCAACTTTAAAGAGAGCTGATGCTTTTGCTTATGACTTTCAAGATGATCGTTGTTAGCGAATCTCTACAAGTACAAAATATGTGGACATAGGGAAAATTTTCAGATAGATAGAGGCTTACGTAAGGTATACGGCTCAGGGAGTGACGACATCGAGATGAAATCACCATAACCATTCAATAATTCCCCAGGAACAAGTATCAACAGGCAGTTAGAAGCCGCGGATCTCTCACCTGACCACAATTTGCTGCTGTACAAACGAATGGCTTATCGTCCGACTCCATATTGGATCGAACTACCTTCAAGTCGTCTTCCAAAGAACGCCAACAACCTCGTCTAATACTTCAAAATCTTCACTTTTACGATTTGTAATTCAAATTTAACCTTTTAAGAAATAAATAGGGCTGGTTTTTAGTAAGAAAAATTCAAAACTTGTCACCAAAAATATATATATAAATAGAAGCTTATTGCTTTGGGCGCCTTTTCACGCACGCATATTTTTGTCACATGACGTAATGGCGAAGGCCTTCAAAAGCGTGACGTCACGACGCTAGCCTCGCTTTCGATTCTCAAAACTGTTGTCTTGTTGGGTTGGATGGACGCGATTAGTAAATCTGATATGTTCGAAGCTCATTGGCCTGTTTACAGGTAAAAATTAAATTATATCATTGGGGGAAAAAAACAGCGTCTTTCAAGGAAAACCCCGTAAAGAAATAGCTTTCACTTTCGTGAGGAAAATTCATAAACTGAATGGACGAAATTAATACTACGTACAAATCGAAAAGGAAATCAAAACTACTGGGCAACGTGTATAAACAAGAAGACTACCGTGAATCAGTAAAATTCCCTAAAATTCTGTGAAAATATTAGTTTACAACGCAAGGCTGACTTTGGTTCCGACGTAGCCAAGGCTGACCTTGGTTCCGACGTAGCCAAACCAGGAAATTGTTTTGGATATTTCGCTGTTACCCTGCTTCAGTTGCTGTTCTTCCATATAGTAAGAGAAAGATAATCATGAATCCTGGGATCCGTCAAAAACCTTTCATCTTTTATTTACAATAGCTAACCAGGACTTTCTTAAGTCTTGGGAAAAGACGGAGTGGGGGTAGGGGGAAGAAGGGAAGCTAGGAAAGGCTACTTTTTCCTATGGAGCTAGCCCAGGCTTCTATATTTAAGCAATTAATATAAAACGCGCGCGCATGTCTCTGTTCTGTGATATAAACACGATGGAAGATGTAGAGCAAGAGAAAAGCAAGTTTAGGAACACGAGGCGTAGCCGAGTGTTTCTCTTGCTTTTCGAGTGCTCTACATCTTCCAGAATGTTTATTTCACAGAACAGAGACATAAGCGATCGTTTTATATTGCTTTTAAAAAATATTTTCGACGTTTTTTGAGCGAGCCATGTCTCTGTCCTCTGATATAAACATGGTAGCTAGCCAATCAGCGCGCGCGTTATATCTCATGATCAAATATTTTATAATCTATTTTTCTTCTTTAGTAGTGCTGAATGAAAACACACAAATTAACAACCTTGAAGTTCATCAATATTTTGTTACGTACGGCATATTATGTTTGGCTACTGTTATAAAAGAAATGGACAACGTTCAGCTGTGCGTCCATGGAGTTATGGATGCATTTGGGTCGGCTGCTAAGCATTCGAAAAGTTATAGTTGCATTCGGCTACGCCTCGTGCGACTCTTATACTTCTCTCGTGCTGAGCAGCCTCCCGCGTGCATCCATTAAGTTTAATAACATAGCTACAATCTTACGCGCGCTCTGATTGGCCAGAAAGCTATGAACTATTTTTCCCATGGGCTGCACTGCGCGCGTACTATCTTTGTCATCGTCTTTTTCAAACCGTTCGTATTTCATTGCGACACATATAACGCGCGCTCTGATTGGCTGAAAAATCTATGAACTATTTCCCCATGGGCTGCACGGCTCCGTTTTTAACGTTCTAGGCTCTGTTATAAATCAATTAGACAACAGAAAGCCGCTTGCCCATTGCGTTGTAGACGCACTTGAGAAAATATAAAGAACTCTTAACAAACGCCTCGTGCCACTTTTACGTTTCAGTTAATCGTATCGTTCTTTATATTTTCTCTCGTGCGTCTATAACGCCATGGGCGCGCGGCTTTCTGTTGTCTAATTGATAAATGGACGCACGCTGGTACGTGTTGACCATTTCTTCAACAAGTTACATGATCAGTTCAAGAGAAAGCTTGCCATGGGCAAGCACATGCGCACTTGTTAAGCGGTCTATGTCAAAATGTGCTACAATTTTTTAAGAGATTGTTTGTTTGTTTGTTGGTTGGTTGGTTGGTTGGTTTGTGTTGAGCTTTAAATGAAGTTACGATTTAGGATCGCTTTTTGGCCTAGAGTTCATTTTTAGCGATTAACAAGACTCTAATCAGGATCCAATAGTCATTTTGCCATGCAGTTTATTCTACAAAATTTTATCAACTACACTATGTATTATCGTTGTTTTTTCTTCTCTTCTTCTTTCATGTTGTTCGTGCCTGCCGGGGAAACGGAGAACTGATATTTATTTAAACTTCTTTGAACAGCCAAATCGATTATAATAAGTACTTGCCCACTATATCGGTTTTGGTCTTCAGTCAAGCCCAAAATCAGCCAAATCGGTTCTGGTCTCCAAATCGGTTCTGGTCTCCAAATCGGTTTTGATCTCCAAATCGGTTTTGGTCCCCAAATCGGTTTTGGTCTCGAAAACTTGCGTAGTTCCTTTTCGAGCCACCACGACCGAATCGATTTTGATCTTCAACTTTTGCATCCTAAAACATGAAATGTATATTTTAGTATTTCAATTCAGGGAAACCCATGACAAGCTTCATTGTTTAGGCCAGCCGCTCGTACAGCTATAATTTCTTTCAATTCCGTATCGTGGGTGAGTTCTGACGCTTCTGCGCGTTGGCCAGCCGAAAACAAAAAGCAAAAAACATTGACTGATGAGAATCTAACATTTATTCTGACTCAGTATAGGGATCTGAAAATATCTGATACGGAACTGAAAATACATGAGCCAGTGAAAAGAGCTAAAACTAAAAATGCTAATTCTCAAAAACAAACAAACAAACAAACAAAAAAACGGAACAAAACAAAACAAGATAAGATTAGCACGCATTTAAAGAAAGAGTCACAAAAAATAATTCACTTAACGTTTTCACTGAAGACGATTCCAAGCATTTATAAAATGCACGACTGATTGCTTGTACGTTTCTGCTGTTTCAACATACTATGCCCAAAATACAAAAGCTAAGTATAGACAGCAGAAGATTATGGCCGCAACGAAGAATTAAGTCTGACATGCATATCAGAGTTTTTTGCCATAAATTTGTAGTTGCTTACCTTTACGGTTCTCTTATCGGGTGAGTCACGCCCATACTCACTATAGATAAAGGGCTTGCCCTCTGATATACTGAACAACATCAACACCATTCCAACAAGACAAACGATTAGAGTCTTTGAGAACATGGTCAGGCTTGAAGCTGAGGAAGCTGAAGCTGTTAAATTGAAGCTCTGCGCGCACGTCTTTTAAACCATTTTGCCACACAATGAATTATTAACAACTCATGCCTTTCAAGTTTTTTAGTTTTGCAATTAACTTCATTATCAACTTTAAAGCTAATTATAGCGTTAGTATAATTGATCAAAAGCTGGTAATCATACATAACTGAACATGCTGTCATCAGTAGAAGTGTTATAGAAGTTTATATTGAGAAGCAATCAATTCGTTTTATGTGCTGCAATTAAACATGATGGTTCGTAGGTCAAATGAAAGCCAAATGCCAAATGAAAGAGTCATGGGCACAAAATGGTTCTAGGGTATAAAACTTTAAATACAAGACTGAAACAGAGTGTCCTTCATTTTTATTTCCTCTCCATTGTCTGTATGGAAGAACATTTTCTGCCTACACAGCACTTTCCGTCATCACAAGTAACAAAAGGGAGATATAGTTTACTTTTTCGTCACAAAGAAAAAACAACGCATCAAAATAAAAGATCCTATTGTTTCCATTTTTCTGGGCCATACAATAAAAAACAGAACTTGACCGCAGTGCTGATGTTAATACCCTTATATATAACCTGTCTCCACATTAAGGACTTTGTCTTCACTTTTAAGTTTTAAAACTTAAAGTACAAATTATTGATGCGTGGAGCACCTGTCACAATATTTTGCTCTAATGGCCATGCAAGGAATCGATGTAATGCACGCCAACCTAATTGTAATATAACTGGAATTAACGTAATTAAACTACAAATTAAAAATCTAATTAAGTTTTGAAAGGAATTGGATAATGAGAAATTGTAGATCAATCAACTTACGATTATTCTATTACAAGGTTTGCAGTTGACATTCAGTTAAGCATTATCATTATTTCTTTATTAGAACCAGGATTTAAAATTCCAATATTATTTTTTTCAATTTTATCAGAATAAACAACTTGTAATTCGACTTTTAATTTTTTTCTGTGGAATTCAACATACCCATGTCAGTTTTAGACCTGGGATGAGTACTCAGGCATCAGAGTGATAGTGGGAAGGGAATGTAGGTATATGGATCCCAAATAATCCCCAAAACATCCAAATTTCACAAATTCCAATCCCAAAATGGTCATGATGCCTTCCCTCTGCCTGAGTGCCCCCTCCCTCAGGTTTTAGTTTTCAGTGAAAACAGACCTAGTTGTACATTTTCAACAGTGAAATAGTTTTATCAGTTTGAATTCACTATAACTTCCTGCTCTATTACAAGAGTTAACTGTTTTTGTACTTCTTCAGCATCTTTATAAAATGTATCAAGGATTTTTGTACCATCTTCTCTCAAAATATTGAAAGAAAGTGTTTGAGACTTTGTGTCATTTTGGTCTGTTTTTGTTCCCCTGTCTTGGGGATTTCCTGAACAACAGCTTCCTCCACATGAAGAAACTTGCTTCTCAGGGTCTTTTTGGGAACAACATGTGGTATCACTTTCACATTTGACATCAATGTCAGGAGTCTTTTTGTTTTCAGAAATGTCATTTGAGTGTCTCTGAATTGCACCTTCTTGTTGTTTAACAAGTATTTCATATTCATTCAATGTTCTTTGTTCTAAAGCTTCCACATCACTTTTGATTTTCAAGACTTTTTGCATTAGTTCACTATTGTTGTTCTTTTTAGACTTGAGGTAAGACAGAACAGCACTGCAAGAAAAGACACAAAAATGATAAGACAGAATGTTTAACTCCATAATAAATAGTTAATTATTAGCAGTCAGCAACAATGTTGATAAAAATTAAGGTGTTGCATAAATTCACAGGAGAAAAACTTTAAAACAAAGAAAGCATGTTTGGCCAGCCCTCCCACATAACTAATCTGGCAGGCTAAAATTAAGATAGTATAAACATCTCATCTCACCTAACAGAACCCAATAACTTTGATGTTGGTAGGACAATAGAAACACTGTCCCTGAATCCTTCATTGAATCCTTGCTGCAATGAAGACTCTTCTCCTGCTTGAAGGCCCTCTACGTAACCTGCCTAAAAACAAGTAACTTCTTCATTCTATCTGCAATGCAGCTTCCATAAGGATGGAGAGGGGGCTTATTTGGGCTAGATTTGTTTTCTATTTAAAAATGTAGAGTGTCTAAATGTTCAAATGGTATATTGGAACTCTAAACATTAAGGTACCAGAAAAGATAAATTATGAAGTTCAACAATGGCAATGAAGACCAAATAAATAATAACAAAGACAACAGTGCTGCAAACAGTGTTGTCTTTATTATTATCTATGTGGTCTTCTTTGCCATTGGTGATAATCAGCTTGTTTCTTATGGCCCTCACTTTTAACTCTCATCAGCATGTTCATGGCATGAGTGCCAAAAGAACAACTCAAAATGCACTCTTGAGCAGATTATTTTCAATAACCTACTACGTGCTTGTCCTTAACTGGCTTCTTAATGCTTTTGTTCTTAACAAAATTGAACATAAACCTTCAGTTTTCTCACAAGTTTTGAAGAAATGATTTACGCTTACTTGCAAGTGTTTCTAGTGCTTCTTTTTTCACTTGCAAATTCTGACAAAGTGCTAGCATTTTGCGAGTTTGCAAGTGATAATTTCAAGCCCTGGCCTGTTGCATAGTATTTAATTTTGTGAGGTCTCCTTCCTTTTCTGACCAAGTCCACTCCCCAAAACAGTGAAATTTGTTTAAGCAAGGGCACTAAGGCAAATATTGGTGGTTTTCTGAGCCGTTAGACTTCGATATTATAAGTCAATAAATTGTCACTTATCTGTTTTGTTGTATCCTGGCTTGATTTGCTAATTTTTTCGTCGATTAGCTGTGTATAAACACTACAAAATCTGCCATGACCAACGGTTCAATCGTACATAACGAACTACTGCATCCTAGCTACCGCGTGACCCGTTACGTAAGTGGTACGCGTCGGTTAATAAGTTAATGAGTTAATCCCAATTCCCCTAACTTATTAACCGACGCGTACCACTTACGTAACAGGTCACGCGGTAGCTAGGATGCAGTAGTTCGTTATGTAGGTTTGAACCGATGATCACGGCAGATTTTGTAGTGTTTATACACAGCTAATCGACGAAAAAATTAGCAAATCAAGCCAGGATACAACAAAACAGATAAGTGACAATTTATTGACTTATAATATCGAAGTCTAACGGCTCAGAAAACCACCAATATTTGCCTTAGCGCCCTTGGTTTAAGGAGGCTGGAAATGGTTCTTAGCTTGAGCACGCGCCAAGTGCATGTGCTAATTTGATGATGAAATACGAAGTGACTGAACAAGACAAAAGCACTTTTTTGACAAATTTTCGTATTTATAATGGATAGAAGTCGAATCTATTCAATATTTGACCTAAAAGCTTTTTTAGAGAGCAAAAAGCATCAATTTCATCTGCATTATTGTACACAAAATGGTTCTGTTTGCTTGTCTCAAGGCAAGCTGATGCATGCGCAGTTTGAGCAATTTTACAAGACTCCTCTGATGCGTACACGATAAATTTGAGCAAATATCTCGAAAACTACACAGTGAATTTTTTTAATTTTCTGCTATTCTATTCTAACTAAGTTTAAGAGTGTGTTGATGAAATATTAAAAAAATCCACAATGGGGAAGTCTTTTTATATGTAAAATATGGTATTTGCAATATTTCATGAAATATGCATTACAGACTTTTCTTAATTTTTTCTCATATGAAAGGTCAACTAGCGAACTCATCATATGCAGTTTTAAAAAAACTTACACCACACAGAAATTAAGATATGAATTTTTGTATTGAAATTTTATCATGTCAATTTGCCAAAAATCTGTTGTTGTCATAACAACGGCGTACGTGATGATTTTTTAAAAATTTAACTCTCCATTTCATAAGCTTTAATATGGTATGTCACATCAATATTACCTTTTTGGCAATATAGAAATCTTAGGCACTTTTTATGAGTGTGCACTCATTTATGGGAACTCTTTCCAGCCTCCTTAAAAGGTACTATAGAATTAGGGTGGCAAAGGTATTTTGTGTGATAGGCCCTCTTCAAACGAGAATGCAAGTCGATGCAAGTTTTGACTTGTGCGGGCTTGCATCTTCACTTGAACACCAACTTGCATCGATTGCATCTCCTTGCATCAACTTGCGAGCACTTTGAACGTGCTCAAATTTGATCGCAAGCTAATGCAATTTTTGGCTCGTTTGAACAGTCACCACACTAAACTTCATAAGTTGTTTTTCATATTTTTCGTCCGAACTTCTGCACATTTCATCTCCTACAAATAATTCAAACAAAAACAAATCTGATTTTCTCGCTGTCCTTCAGCTAGCTGTTTTTAACTTGAAAGTTTTGAAAATTTTCCATCGACTTGCGTGGAGCAGAGGACACAAGTTTCAAGTCAAAACTTGCATCAACTTGCATTCTCGTTTGAACGGGGCCATACTGCTAAAATTTACCAAATGATGTGTAGTGGAAGTTTGAATGAAAGATGCAGTGCTGGAAGAGAAATCCCACTGAGAAAACTTTCCAAGGGCTAGCTGTTTTTTCCTTGAAAGTTTTTGAAAATTTGCCATCGACTTGCGTGGAGCGGTGTTCAAACGATCACGCAAGTTTCAAGTCAAAACTTGCATCGACTTGCGTTCTCATTTGAACGGGGCCTTAGCCACGTGAAGTGCACCAAAATCAAAGATCAGTAGGGCTACATTTATGAAAGAAGGCATAAAAGTAACAACAGATATATTTGACTCATCTTTCTGGCTCATACAAAAGTAAATGCTACGGATATACCTTCAAATGATTATCTTTTAGACGTCTAAAATCGATTTCCAAATCTTCTTCATGCTCAAATTCGTCCGCCATTTTTAATTCTAGTAAGATCTGCGCTTGCGCAGTTGGGAATCACAAATGCTTTGCGATTCAAAATGGCGCCTCCTGACGGCTAAAGGATGTTATGAAACGGATCCGTTTCCATCTATCTTCTATTTCGCACAAATGCGTCTATGATAAAACCTTTTTTATGGCGAACAATTGATCTGTTGTTTTAAGTCACTTTTTCAAAAACTGAGCCATGTGAATGGGATTCAGCGCTAAATATTTCTCGAGATGCCGAGTTCTCGACATGAAAAAGCTAGTAGTAGCCCCAATGCTCGAAACCACAGCAAAAGCAAAAAGTCCTCACATAAAGCAAAAAGACATAAAAAACCTTTGAAACAAGACAGCCCTGAAGTAAAACTCAAGGGCCAGTATGAGGACATTTCTTCTGCCTCTGATCATGAAGGGGGAGAGCTCGAGCGAAAGTATAGCTCTATATCTCGTAGCCCTTCGCCGACTGCACAGTCGAAAAAAGTAAAATCTAGTGAAAAGAAAAAGAAGTCCAAAAAGGAGAAAGATAGCGCATCATCTGATGTGAAAAAGAAACGTAAAAAGCGATCCAGGACATCTCAATCAGATGTAGCAAATGTTGGCAAGCAAACGTCATTGTCACCAGTATCAAAGTCAAGATGGAAGGACACTCCATCTCCACCGCCAAAATACACGATCAAAGGAAATTATGGACTTGTAACTCCTCTTTCTCCTGTACAGTCATCGTTTCCAAAACAGAAAAGGGAAGCATCGAAGTCTCCTGCTCCGTTACCAAGAGCTTATAGAAAGCGTTCTCCAAGTATTAGTCCAGAAAAATCTCCCCAAATAAATATACGGTCACCATTTCATTCGAGGTCTCCAATGCGTACATGGTCCAGATCACCTTATGAGCACAAGTCAAGATCACCTATGCATTCTCCATACAGACAGAGGTCACCAATGTACAGGTCTCCACAACCATCTCCTCCTAGATATTCACCTTATAGATATAAAAGAAAACATTCATTCTCACCTGTAAAAGGACCAGTTTCTCCATACAGAACACAGCGTCAAAGGTCTAGATCACCTTCACCTTTCTGGAATTCCAGAAGTATATCACCATTACCTTTCCGTAAAAACCGGAGGTCAGTTTCTCCACATCGAAAGCCAAAATATAGAAGTAGATCACCGTCCCCTCATAGAACATCTGGCAATAGGGGACGTTCACCTGTGAGATCATCAAGACCATGGAATTCCCCTTACAACTCTTCAATGAGAAAATCAAGTGGGATTAATAATTCAAGTCAGAAACAAAATTATTCGAACAAGGATCATTATGACACACGAGAGCGAAGAACTTCAGAATCAAGATCAGATTCAAAGAGCTCTAGACCTAGGTATTCAAATTCAGGAAAAGATGTAAATGATGGAAAAGGAAAGGATTATTATTCTAGCACAAGTGATAAATCACGAAAAAGTACATCTAAACCTAGCCGAGACGCACCATACTCTATAGTAGATAGGACTTCCAAGCCAAAAACAGAACCTGTTCATGATAGAGTGGCAGCACTCAGCTCTAAGGAACCAAAACCTGGAACTCCTGACTCAACAGGAACTGAATCCACTCAATCTAGACCAAGTTCTGTACCAAGAAATACACCACCACCTCTTCCATCTAATTCAGCACCACCTCCTCTACCTCCTTCTGATGAGCCTCCACCACTCCCACCAGATGAGGAAAAACCTCCACCTCCTCCTGCACCAGCTCTACCTCCTCTTCCACTTCCACCTGAGCTTCCTGGCTCACCTAGTGATTCTGAAATGGTTTTCTCACCGTCTCCTGAAAAAACTGATCGGACAGGAAAAAGTCAACCACATCCCCCACTGGCACCACTGAAAAGCACTGATAGGTCCTCCAGGCGACAGTCTGCATCAAGTAGTAGTGGTACACCTATGTCGACTCCAGATACCACACCCAAGACACCAGCTGACCCTGAGTGGGGTGAGAGGTGTGTGGATATGTTTCAGATTATTGAGCAAATTGGGGAAGGAACCTATGGACAAGTTTATAAAGCTAGGGATAAAATCACTGGTAAGATGAGTTGTTATTACTGTTTTCATTTCTGTATTTGCTTATTTTCAAATGTTTAAATAAATATTTTTTATTTGTTGTAACTGATTTTATTACCCTAATCAAAAAAGAGAACATCACAATAAACATAGCAAATGAATTCAGGTAAAAGTTACTTAGAAATAAAATAAATGGATTATTATCACATCAATTTTCTTCTTCTCAAGAGATGGCAGCGTTTTTCATTTAAAGAATTAGCTAAAACTATTTTATTTACTTAATAGTATGATTATAATCATTATCCTTTTTATTATCTATATATATGTACTTTCTCTTGTTAAATGTTAATGGAAGTATTGAAATATTGATGGTACTATGTGGAGTACTTGTTAGATAACTTAGATAATAACAAATTTGATGCCTGTAAATCATTGGCTGAGAGAATTATAAACATGCCATATTTTGTCTTGGTTATTATTAAATTTTGGGAATTTTTCAGTGCATATAAATACAATAAAGACCATTGTAAGCTAACCTTCCCTAAAGATGTTGAAACCTAGATGTTTATCACTTGTGCAGTAATAATTCCCAGAGCAGATCAGTTCAGAGCATGAAACAATATTTCTTTCCTTCCCTGGGACTTGGAAGCTTGTCAAATGTGTATATACTATCACTTCATCCTACAAATTTCACAGTTTGGAAATCATTTTCCACAAGGTAGCATGCTTGAATATCAGAGTATTGGTCTTGTAATCTGGTGCTGCAGAGTTCTTGGTCTGCTCTAGCCACTAACTGAGGTTGTTCAGATTCAACTTCTCAGACATGCTTGTGGAAAACCAACAGTTTGGCATATATAGTTGCATAACTAACTAGGATTCTTTGTTATATTATTTTCAGTTAAAGAGGGCCACTATTTTATCAGTTGAATTACTGTCCCATGCTATCCTCTTCATAAAGACAATTTATTTTATTTTCTTAAGGGATCTATGCTGACAGTTGTCTAATTCAACAGGTGAATTAGTTGGCATGAAGAAAGTCAGAACTGATAATGAAAAGGAGGGTTTTCCAATCACAGCAGTTCGTGAAATCAAGATTCTAAGACAGCTCAACCATCCAAACATTATTAACTTGAAAGAAATAGTCACAGACAAGCCTAATGCCATGGACTTTAGAAAAGACAAAGGTATGAATTATAATTGAACATTAATATTCTATAGCTTGTCATTTATAAAGTATTTTGGCCTGATGATGGTGTCAGGACACTGCCGTAACATCGCAATATAATGCCTCTTCCTGTAATCTTCATTGTGAAATGCATGAATTATAGTTTGACAAAGGAGTGTATGATGCACTCCAGTGATAGGAGTCAGTGTGGTTATTACTCGGGCTTCCTGTGGAATGCCCTGGGTTTAAATTGCCCTTCGTTTGTCTTCGGCCACAAAAAGCAGTCACGTGGTCAGTAGCTATCACATGATCGATAAATTTCACGTGATCAATGACTTTGTGCATGGTTGAAGTTGAACAGCTTTGAAGGCTTTAATTCCCTTTGCTTTTCGCTTAGCTTCTTGGTGTTTAATTGATGTCAGGTATGCTCAAACCACTTACAGATGCACACACCATTCGCAGTAGACCCACACTAAAAGATGACAAGAGTTTTCGAAACGAGTCGAACCTTATGAGAGACCGTGAACTTCTATAGGAGAGAACATTTACAAGTGACCATTTACACAATAAACATTACAAAGAATGCTACAATGCCGGACAAAAAGGTTAAGAAAAAGCGAAAAAATTGTTGCTTTTTGAGTTAACCCATCACTTTCAATTCATTGTTCTCCCCTCTCCCCCTCTCACCCAATGTTGAGGTAGGTGCACAATGTCGTCCATAGAATGGGCTATCATGAATCTGGTACAACATTGACCTGGGGGGGGGGAGGGGAATTCAATAAATAACTTGTAATCAAGAGGCGACCTAATCAAGTAGCAGCTGAAATATATGGATTTCATAATATAACTGTCTCAAGGATTTTTGTCCGTGATTGTAGATCTCGTTATTCAAAGTATGTTTATTGCTGCGAGCGAGCGAAGCAGCAACACTAATCTCGACGGGATTCCTGTTTACTCAATGGCCGGTGGAGGTCTGGGCATCTTATTATGGGACTCATGGCCTTGGTCAACTCTCAGTCAACTAACTAGCGATGGATGATTTCTTTCCCATGAGCCATCTCGGCCGGCTCCAAACAAAACAAAACAAATCAAAACAATCAAGGCAAACCAACCGAAGCAATCGCCCATTGAGGCAAATAAACCGAAAGTTAAATTACTATTACCGTACCTTTTATTATAATTGACAAATAGTTTAATAATGATTTTAGTGACTACTTTTTCTCATTATTTAGGCTTTTTCGTTTAAGCTTAAAATGTACAAGCATATTATTTCCTGTTGTCGTTATATTTTACTGCATTTATGGTTTAGACCTTTGTACTTCCACTATTAAATAAATTTACTCGTTAAAGAAATTTATTTCTTGTTGTGTTTTGTTTTGTTTTTGTGTGTGTGTAGGGGGGGGAGGGGCGCGGTTGCAAATAAATATCAAGTACAACTACAATCTTTTGTTTCTGCTCATTGGCATCTCATTTGCACTGAATTTTGCACATGTAAGATTAGATGTTTGACCTAGGCCTAAGTAATGCTATGAAGGAATAAATATGGCGATTATATCTAACAGTGTACGTTCCTCACATCTTCAGATCAAAATTTACCAAACTCCAGACACAATCACATATACTAGCCGCATTAATTTGCAAAGACAGTTCACAGCACTTCACTTCTATTAGAAACAGCTAGTTATAATTATAGACATGTTAAGCTAAGTACTCAGGGTAGAGTGTTTAAACGTGATCGTGGGCGTGATCGTGAACCGAGTAGAATACCAGTACGAACTCTAAAAAGCCTTAACAATAAAAGTAGAAAGCTTAGACAGTTTGTTTATAAAGTAATACGTTCAAATACACCCAAGTCCTCAAAGGTACATTTTTTGCGATCATTAGAAAAATAGTATTTCACGGATTTACTGTACTTGCACTCTAAGGGAAAGCTCCTCTGTCACACAGTTGTGTTTAACCCTTGGTTACATTTTTAATCATTCTGAATTCTTTGTTTAGGAGCATTTTACTTGGTTTTTGAATACATGGACCATGATCTCATGGGACTGCTGGAATCAGGCCTTGTGCATTTAACAGAAGACCATATCAGATCATTCATTCGTCAGCTGTTAGATGGTCTCAATTATTGCCATAAAAAGAACTTTCTACACAGGGATATCAAGTGTTCAAATATTTTACTAAATAACAAGTAAGAACACAAAGAAATCAAATTTTCTTTACATTTAGATGTATATTGCAGGGGCAGATCCAGGGGGGTGTCCATAGGTGCACCAGACACCCCCTAGTGCCGTATGAGATGACGTTATCAGATTCCATTGTTAAAATGCTGCAATCTTGGATATGACGTTATCTCTCAAGAGGCCTATTTGGGACATCCCCCCTTTGCAAAACCCTGGATCTGCCCCTGTATTGTATATGAAGAGAAGTGTCTTATGGGGTCAGTTGTAGTTTGGCCATATCAGAGAGGGGATCCTATTAAAAAAATCAATTGATCTTGATTAGTTGTTAACACTAAGTATTGTATAATTACTGCTAATTCAGTGATACTAAAAAATAACTAATGAAATGATAAAAACAGTTTTATACTATTGGGAATAAACTCAGAGATAATTATGGTTTACACAGAAAAAAATGTCAATTCTCAGCTTGGATCAAACATGGGGCTTCCCTGGGTCTAAACAGGGAATACCTGTGAATCTGTGCTATTTTTACAAGATTTCCCAAAATAGAACAGATTTCCAGTTTAGACCCAGGGAAATCTCAAGTTGGGAATTGACATTGTTTTCCTGTGTTACAAGCAATCACTGTATATTTTTAGATATTTCGTTTGATAATTTTCAGGCTACAGTAGTTTTATAAAAGTTTTTGTTTGGAGGGTATCATGCTCTGAAATCTGAGCATACTTTAAAAGCATAAGAAATTTGATGTGATGCAATGTTTAGAAAGAATTTTGTCTGAGGAGTTGAAAAACCCCCAGGCAATACCAATGGTCAATTTGCCTGATATATGGGCCTCACCTCCTCCATTAATTTCAGTCAGATATTAAATTTCTCGTACTGTTTCTTTTTTACCTTTATCAGAGGACAGATTAAACTGGCTGATTTTGGTTTGGCTAGGCTTTATGATGCTGATGAAAGGTATTAATAGTACTGTCATTTATATTTGTACATTCAAACTACATTGTCAGTGGGTTCATTTTTAAACTGGAGGACATCTGGCTGGGACATCTGGCTGGGACACTTGGGTAATATTGTTATTGGAAGTTGGTTTGAGTTTCTCAAGACAGCCAGGGGAAACCTGATAACATTGTGTTTACAATCAGTCAGTTTGCTGGGTGCCCTTAATGAACCTACATGTACTGCAAAGTACATATCAGTTGTAGTTTAATTAATTTCTCTGTCATGCAAATTTATGGTCAGCTCTCATTACCATGCAAACAACCACTATAGAGGGATTACGTGGCAGTTACATATGTTTGTGGTCAAATAATAAAGCTTTTCTCCCAATATAAATAAAATGTTTTGTCTTAAAAATATTTTCCATTGTTCTTGCCCACAAACATGGCTGCTGTAAAATCCCTGTATTAAAGGTAGCTTAGAGCAGACTCTTTAAGGGTGTTCTGACACATAACATTGCTGAGTAACTGTTGCTATGCAAAATAGGATCTTGATTTGACACTCTCATGCCTATCACACAAAAAAAGCTTCATGTTAATGATCCCCCATGGATCACCCCTGAGCTCAAGAATCTCATAAAGCTGTGACAAAGAATGTTTGTTTCTGGAAATAGGGAACAATTCAAATACTATCGAAATCGAGTTAATCGAGAGCGTAAGATCTGCCGTAAGAAGTATTTTACCACCAAAGTTCAACACCTTAAGAATACAAAGCCTCGTCAATGGTGGAATGCTGTCAAACGTATATCTGGTATGACACCTTCATCTGGTTCTGAGGACCTGATTTCTCAGCTAACTCACATCCAGTGTAATGACGATCTATCCTCCCTAGACATTGCTAACCTGATAAACGACTCATTTTTGGAACCTATGAACTCTTTTCAGTGTCTGCATCATCCTCCGCCCTTTGAAATAAACTCTGAAGTAGCACATGTATCTGAACAATCTATGCAATCTGCCTTAATGAACTTGAATCCTCGCAAGGCGTGTGGTGCCGATGGCATCCCAAACTGGTTGTTAAAAGAATATGCTGAGATTCTTGCTTATCCTGTTTCTGTCATAGTTAACAGCAGCTTTGCTGAACAAGAATTGCCACAAGCTTGGAAGCTTGCTGATGTTGTGCCTGTTCCTAAATCAAAACCTATTACTGATATCAACAAGCACCTGCGTCCTATAAGCTTGACTCCAGCTCTTTCCAAGATCGCCGAGGACTTCATTGTATCAAGATATCTTGGCCCTGCGGTACTCAAAGTTATTGATCCTAATCAATTTGGTGCTATTCCGAAATCATCGACAGTTCAAGCCCTCGTATCTATGTTTCACCAATGGGCCCAAGCAACTGATAGTTCTGGTGCGGCTGTAAGAGTTATCTTGTTTGACTACAAAAAGGCCTTTGATCTAATTGATCACCATCTTCTTGTAACTAAGCTTTATGGGTTGTCCCTCCCGCGTGGTGTTGCTCGTTGGATCGTTGACTTCCTCGTGAGCCGTAAACAACAGGTTAAGCTTTCTAATGATTGCCTGTCTGAATGGGGCCCAGTCCCATCCGGGGTACCCCAAGGTACGAAACTTGGCCCATGGTTGTTCCTGTTGATGATCAATGATTTAAGTGTTCCAGACGTTCTCACCTGGAAGTACGTAGACGATACTACGATTGCTGAAGTAGTCCCAAAAGGAGCTCCTAGTGCTCTACAAAACGCAGTCACCACTGTGGAAACCTGGTCGTCCATTAACCACATGCAGCTGAACGCTGATAAATGTAAAGAGCTAATCGTCGATTTTAAGAGGAATCCCCATGAGTTTGATCCGGTGGTCGTCAATGGTACAGACCTGAGTGTTGTGGACAGTGCCAAAATTTTAGGAGTTACCTTCTCGAGTAACCTCCGATGGAACAATCATATTCACGCCTCTATCAAGAAAGCTAACAAGCGCTTATATTTTCTGGTCCTCCTTAAACGTGCTGATGTGCCTCCTGAGGATATCAAGAATTTTTACTGTACAACAATAAGGCCTGTCCTCGAGTATGCCTCACCCGTATTTCACCACAGTCTCCCTCAGTACTTAAGTGCTGAAATCGAGAGAGTACAGAAGAGAGCATTAGCTATCATTTCACCTCTGATGTCTTATGATAACAATTTAGACAGATTTCGTCTATCTACTCTGTTCTCTCGACGTCACGAACATTGTCATGCATTGTTTGATGTAATTTCAAGCCCATCGCACAGACTAAACAGTCTTCTCCCGCCAAGACATGAAAGCCAATACAGTTTAAGAAGAAACAGAAAGTTTACCATTCCAGTATTGAACACTGAACGTTTCAGAAACACTTATATTCCATCTATGTGCAGAGAGTTTAACATTTAATATTTAAATCATCTTTGGTCCGTCACATATGTTTTAGATTTGTATAAAGACTTAAAGTGGGATTTCACTTGTATTTTAGATAAATTTTATAACCACTTTGATTCTTAAATTGACCTTTTTGTAATTACGCAATTCAGGCCTTGGCTGCTATGTAGTTATTCAATAAACTATCTATCTATCTATCTATCTATCTATCTATCTATCTAGGTGCATTTATTGCTCATTTGCAGCATTAAAAAAGTATAACAGTTTTATTTGGAGACTATTCTTAAAATGCATGCTAGGTTTTATGAACCCTGATCTCAAGATTTATTTGATCTCTTTCAAATTACTAAAGGAAATTGTAGGTTATCCTACTGACCACTTATGGACCACCTAGATCAACTACTTACCAACCACTTAACGACCACTTGTCTACCACTTATCAACCACTTATCAACCACCATACGTTGCAGATTATTCACTATTACCATAATATTTGTATTGCATTTGAACAGTCTATTCATTGCTCTGTTGTTTGTCTCAGGCGCCCCTATACAAATAAAGTGATAACATTATGGTACCGACCACCGGAGCTGTTACTAGGAGAGGAACGATATGGACCAGGCATTGATATATGGAGTGTTGGGTAAGTCTTGAATATAAGAGCCATCGATTACTTTCATTGTCATTTTGGAATCCATGTTGTAAAATGTATAATCTACATGTAACTTGCATATTGGTCTTCACTCTTGGAAACCCAGAGATATTGTGTCCATTATTTCTAGTCCCCAGAAAATATATCCCTTGGAATGACACTTAGTATCAGCTTTTGAATTGCAATAATTTGTCTACATATACTTGATGCTGATTGGTTGTTCTAATCAGGGTGACCAACCAGATACAAAATTTGACTTCTGCAACAATTTTAATGCAATGTTTACAGGGGTATTGTCTTGGAATGAGAGACAAGTGACAATGACACCCCTGGCTCCCAAAAGATGATTTGGCTTTAATGAGGAGGGGAACTAAAAACTCTAGGGAAAGTCCTCAGGAACACCCAAAATTATGACCAGCTATGATGCATTTGCATACTTTTTAAAGAGCAATCATCCAATCAGCATGAGTGGATTATCTTATCTTATCTTTGATCTAATATGCTAGTGGAAGGGTGACAAGACAAAAAGTATGCAACAGTTTTGAGCTTCATGTATTAAACAAGGTTCTGTATCCAACCTGGGATCCAACCCTGATGATAAGAGATACAAGCTGTAATGTGCTAAATAATATTACGCTTGTGTCATCATGATAAATAGATGTATCTGCTATTAACTAAATGGATAACTTATAAATATATATTATTATTTTATTTATTTATTATTATAACTTATTTCTTTAGGTGCATCCTAGCAGAATTGTTTACCAAGAAACCCATTTTCCCTGCATATCAAGAAATAGGGCAGCTTGAACTTATAAGGTATGGCCCAAATGATCACTCCTGGGCTATGTTGTTGTTTGAAGGGGTATCAAATAGGTATTTCTTTTTCTCTCTATACAGTCGTGTTTGTGGAACTCCTACTCCAGCTGTTTGGCCTGGTATTATTAACCTTCCTCACTTTCACACCATTAAACCTAAAAAGCAGTACAGACGTCGTGTCAAGGAAGAGTTTAACTTGTAAGTAAAAAAACCTGTGCTTCCTATTCAAGTTCTGAAGGAAGAGAGGGAGGACGAGGGTAAAGGGAATAGAAGGGAAGGGAGTGGCTGCCCATTATTTAAAGTCGTCACTTTGTTTACATTGTTATGTATGAAAATATGCAGCTACCTAAAACTTGCCATTTTTCTCTGGCAAGCTCCAAAGGAAAAATGGCATGAAAGTGAGTGATTTACTGGAGATGGGATATGGAATTTAATTTCTGATTTTAACTTTTTCAAATATTGCTATCCAGGGTGTAGATTTTTTGTTTGAATTTTTTTAAATTACTGTTCTTTATGCATGACATGCCATGCTGTGGCTAGATTTGCTCCAAGTCTCACTCATTAATTTTTTCTGTTGCTTTGGCTCCCTGTATGTGTTGTAACGGATTTCAAATCAGGCACTTCCAGTTAAATGATGGCACAGGAAGCCCAAGCAATGGAAAAATAAGGAAGCCCAAGCAAATACTAATAAAGAATACATGTATCAGCGAGCAAGACTTGGGACAAGTCTATTCTATGGGCACCCAATAATTTTTTTCACGAGTTCTTTGATGAGGCAGTACAGTCAAGTACTAAAAGCTAAGAGACTAAAGTCACTATTAATTACCAAGGGAATTTCCAGAATCTGACAAGAACACTCTTTCAATTACTTTAAACCAAGTCAGTGTGGCAACACATAAGATATGTTTTTGTCTCATAATTAGTCTTTCCTGTCACAACTGAGTGAGTTCACACACGTATCATTCAAACAAGTTCTTGTTCTCTGATTGGCTAACTTGTGAAAAGAATTTGGAACATTGTTTTCAAATTGCACATTCCAAGGCCAATCATGTGCCACATGGGAAGAAATGATGATGACAGTCGCGTGTGTCACAGTAACAGTCATCACTATGACTTGTCAGTCATAACACAATAGAAGGAATTGATTGACAGGTGTTTAGCCAATGAGAATTTCACATCCTGAATGTGGACGTAGAATAATGTGGAATGTGCAGGTTTCATGGCAAGCACTTCTTTTCCCTCTTCTCCCCACCTCCCTTCCCTAGAAGTACCAGCTGTGCAGGCTACAGAGCACTGTGTATGAAAACATATGAACCTCTGTGCTGTTCTATGTGTTGTGGCTTCCACACTCTTCATAACAATTCATTTTATATTCCCATTCAGTTTGCCAAGTGATGCTCTAGATTTGTTTGACAAGATGTTGACCCTTGATCCAAGCCAACGTATATCAGCAGAAGAGTCACTGCAGCATCCATTTCTTAAAGATGTTGACACTTCAAGAATCATACCTCCAAGGTAATGAAGGATTGAACTCAAATCCAACATTTTATTGCTATAGCTGGAATATGTGCCTTAGTCAATCCAGTAAAAAGTATTTGAGCTTTTTGGTTGCAAAAACCGTACATTGATTATTAAAATAAATCAATTGTTATGTGCCTCACCCTGGCCATGTGCCATCACCATGAGACACTTAGAGTGCTTTACCTCAAAGTCAAGTTTGTTATCTTGTAGTGCTCACAGTCTTTTTCCTTTAGATAGTTTTTGCATGCAGTGACTATCAATTATAGTATACACTGTAGACGTTACCCTTATTACTGGGTCTCTTGAACAAATGGTCATTCCCTTGGGAGTTCGACATGCATGATTCTGCTGTCCGTTTATATTCAGTATCAAATACAGTAATGTTGTCTATGGTGAATTACTAAATTGATAACTTGTTATTGTTACAGATTGAGACTATATTCACTCAATTTTTTTCTTTTGTTGTGTAGCCTTCCTACTTGGCAGGACTGCCACGAAATGTGGTGTAAAAAGCGAAAGCGTAAAGCAGAGGGGAGAAGTGCTGATGATCAATCCAAGCAGCAGAAAACAGACCCCAAAGAAGGTGAACAAGATCAGACAGCACCAACAGAACAGACGGACGAAAAGGGAGAAGGAATTGATAGGGGTAGTGCACCTCTACCACAAGGCAAAGAACGTGACGGATTTCAGGATGTGAACAATTCCACTGCAAAACAAGAACAATATTCTAACAAATCGGACTTCAAAGAATCTCTTTCGACAAATGATTTTGTAGATAATCGATCAGATCAAACATTTCATTCAAAGGATTATGATGAGGACTCGAGAAAAAAATCCTCCGATAAAACCACTTTTGAGTACAATCATTCCAGAACCATCGACAACAACTCAAGTCATAGTAATTACATGGATGTACAATATGAGCAACTTTCTCCTGCTTCAGATAACCAATCAGATCGTCCATACGTCCATGACCAGGAGTATAGGGGCTATGGGTACACTAAGGAGTCAAGGGAAAGTCATTATGAACGTCCCTCAAACTACAACGAAGACTATAGGTATAGAGAACAATATGACTATGCACATGGAGGGAAATTCCAAGGAAGCTCATCTCGACGCATTTCAAGTCCTAGTAGAGAAAGAAGTGACTCGTTCCTTAGATGGTAGATAAATAACTATACAAGGGTTTGATGTCATCTTGAAGGACAGAATTAATATCCCCTCTCCTCCCGTCCCCTCACCCAACCCTTCTCTGAGGAGGAATAGTAAAAAAGTTTTGACCTTGAAGACGACCTCTGAGTACCCTCTATTTGCGTCGAACTTTAGGTCGAAGAACGACTGCCAATTCGAGTATAGGTTTTATCGTTCATATTGCGCCTTGAAAGATATGGTTCAGGCAGCTAAGGACAGGCCCAAAGAATTATCGCCAAACTGTTTTATAAAGACCAAAAAACATTTTCAGTGAAAGTCGACAAGAACTCGCCTTTACTCGATGCAGATGACAGGTGGTCGAAACTCGAGCTCGTCGTTCTTCAATCTGAAGTTCGTTAACATCCAAGCCATAAATTGTAACCACCATTTCACAATGACAATACTGTATTAAGTCAATTTATATTTTCTTGGATATCCAAAACGCGGTCAAAGAATTAGTGTACGATATGTTAGCATTCAGGTTTTAACCTTCAGCCATGCTTGTACAGCTGTTTTAAAAACGTTGTTGGTAAAGTACTGCCGGGTTTTACAGTGTAACACCGAATTAAAGTACGAGGATTATGAATTTGTTTAATGAGTGGCTGTAAGAAGAATATACAATTAAAGTAAATCTTCCTTTTTTGTTGAAATGGTGTCGTGGTGTCGTAATCTTCCAAACATCCTTTAGTTTGTGTTGTCAAATATATGTAATTTTGAGGGTCTTGTATCTCAAGCTGAAGTGCTTTTACCAACAAACGCTTTTAAAACAGCTTGGTCCTGAGTAATTCATAACTCCAAGGCCTAAACAGTATTGGCATTACTCTGAAATATCGCAGCTTGCATCCGAAGCAGAGATTCAACTTTGAATACAAGTTCATTCCATCTCTGCATCATGATATGTACAGAGCATTTGTAAGGCATGGTTTACACAATGTACGCTAACCTCGCACTAGGATTGTGTTTTATATTATAAAAGTATTCCACGGTAAAGGAACAACATTACCCAGCTCTTGTGTAAACTGGATCCTAAATATTTCTTTCAAATGCGAATTCTGTAAAACCCCTTTATTGTCATGGACAACAGGGGGTCATAACTGGTGAACGGGGGGATGCCGCTGTCTCATTATAATGAGCTTTACATCGTTAGTATCTTCGCTGTGTAAACCTCTGTAAAGAAAAGCGAGGATCAGGACGCAAGGACCCACCCTGACTGCTAACTACATAGCTCATTTTGTTTGTCTGTAAATAGTAAAATAAACAATTTCAGTATTTTAGATAAGTTCTCTGGACCCATGGTTTAGTAAAGATCACCGATGACCTCGCGTTCTACAAATTGTATAATATATTTTGATACTTAGTGTTGTGTACTGAATTTATAAAATAAATAGCTTACTTTTTAAAAGGAAAAATAATCGTGGTGTTTTTGACGTTTCAGTTCGTACAGTTGCCATTTCATAATTTCCAGTGTCAATTAAAATGAAAAATGGTAATGAGAGAATACTGGAGCTTGCGGCTACACAAGTGCATATATGAGAAATGAAAATGAGACAAAATGAGAGGAAGTTTTGCTTTAATGCTGAAAAAGGTCTTGATAACGAGGGAGTGAGTTTTTTTTTATCATGGTTTCACTGTTATTACTTTCAACATTTGATAAAGTTTTTGACGCGCACGGAAAATATACTGCTTGTCATTTCAATTTCAATTTCCGTTCTCCACAAAACGTAAAGGCTAAAGTTTTCTTGTGACAGTTTCGCAGAATATGGTTGATTTGAACGTTGCTCTTCACAACCAATTCACATTCATACAACTTCATTCATACTGAGTGTGTGCATTGAATATTAGAACTGATAGTCTGGTAGTAGTGTCCCCCAATTAGAGCACATGGGATACTGTATTTAAATAGTTATTTATGCAGTGTATATTTCCTGTCGTCGTCATTCTGTTTTTTTAAACGACAATATAAGTATAACGAGGCTGCGAAATAAAAATGATTGAAATAAAGGGAAAAAGGAAAAGACGCAAAAGTGAGAAATGAGGTACCTGCCGGGCTTCCTGTTGTTATACAGTAAATATTACATACATGAAGTTTATACCTCGTTTCAAAATGGCGGACGACGAAGATGTAGAAGAATGGCCTACGGGACAGCAAGAGGTAAGATTTCTTGCTAAAATAAACATGATTTATAAAGAATAGCATTCACTTGTATTTAAGGTGTCTCTGTCTTGAAAAAAACCCACAATTCTTCAGTAAAAAGCTCTTTTATCGACTAAAAATATAAAGACTGCACGAAAAGTCTATATTTTGAAAATTCATAAGCGGACTTGTGTATTTTCATTAAATATGTTGATAACAGGCATACAGAAAACCCATTTCTTTTTATATATGTTGTACTATAAATTGAACATACATGTTTAATGGACAAATAGACCTTAGTGTAGAGTTTAGGCTTTCATAGAACTTTAATTAGTCAAAACAGTCGTATTTTTTAGTTCTTTGTGTGATTTGTTTTCACTGATGTTGGCATCTTTGCTTGTTGTTATATATTTCGTATATTACTATGTAGATGGCTGCCAGACTTTCCAGTGTACAGACGATAAATATAGCAGATATGGCTCAAAATACTGGTTAGTTTCAAATGAAAATTCAATGTTATATTCCTTTTTATAATTATATTTTTTAAAGATATGAAAGATTAGAATTACAACTATTATTATGATTATTATATTCAATTCTATATTGACTGGCCACTCTTGGGGAAATTGGTTGAAATTCTTGCAAATTTGCATCGTTTTTGCAAAATTATGCACAAATTTCAATTACAACATATTTTTTGGCTGAAAATTCAAAAACTTCTCAAATATGTGAGTACCTCTATAAGTGGGCACTTTCATAACCATACCTGAGGACCACTTAATAGAGGTGTCCACTAAATAAAGGTTAAGTTTTAACGAAGGGTGTCTGCTTAATATGTGCTTAATAGATGTACCACGTACATCTATGTACTTTCTTGTACTTTCTATTCCCATCCCCTGATAGAGAAAGTATAGAGAAAATATTAATGTGGGCATACAGTTTTAGTGTAAAAGCTAATACAAGAACAAATTTTGGTATATAAACATTATTATGTGCATGTAAATTTCAGTTCATTCTGATGATGACTACTGGATAGTAGTCAAAATATTAAATCATGTTACCAAAATTTCTTCTCGTATTAGCTTTTATACTAAGTGTAAAGAATGATTTCAGAACATCTGATGATCAGACACAAAAATATACTCAATGGGTGAATTTAATTTCTGTAGAATCAATAAACTATGTGAAAGAAGAACCATGCAGTCCCGAAGAACAGTACAAACATTATCATGGTAAGTTGCAAATGATTTCTGTGATAATGTACTTGCAGTATTAATTTCAAAACTGTCATTAATTATTAGTTCTTTATCATAATAGATGATGCTGATCTTGATGCATCAGATCCTAAACAACATAGAAGAGTTGCTCACAGTGTAGCTGAACAAAAAAGAAGAGATGCTATCAGGGTAAGAATCACTGTTGGGTGTTGACCATTACAATTGATCAGAAATACAATTAAACCTCTATTAGAGGCCCTCTATTACATGGTCACCTCTATTAGGTGGTCAGTTATCAAATTCCAGACAGTCTGTTCACATATTCATTGAAAGTTTGACCTCTAACATTAAGCAGTCACCTCTATTAAGTGGATGCAATCACCTTTTGAATTTGCCAAAGGGCTATACATGTAGTTTTATTGTTATATAATTTTCACTTTATTAAGCATTTCCCAAGTGAGATTGAGGAAATAGAAAACACACAGATGCTGTGACAGTACACACTGGGATTGACCAGAACATTGAGAAAAGTGTTAAGACAAACACAAGGTGTAGCAATATTACATGTAAGTTCTTGAATCTCAATGCTGCTTAAGTGTTCTGATCAATCACCATTATAATGCTCTTAATCTGCACACAACACAGCGAGAAAAGTTTCTATTATTTTTTATAAAATGCTTTGTTTTTGAATACATTTAGTTCTTTATTTACACTGACCAAAGCTTTGAGTGGTCATCTGGCCATTTCCAAGGTTTGACTGTAATCAAAATTATTCTTGATGGGTTCCTGTGTAGAAATGATTTTTCAACCACAGGTACCCCATCAGCTTGTTTAAAAGTACAGAAGAGTTTTTTGGTGAACTAATTAATAAAATATCTTTGATGTATTGTTTTAGAAAGGATATGATGATCTTCAGACAATTGTTCCACTATGCCATCAACAAAATGGTGCCAGTGGAACTCAGAAACCCAGTAAAGCTGTTGTTCTGCAAAAAAGTAGGTGAAAGACTTAAAGTAATAATAAAATTCTCAGTTTACCGATAGGTCGCTAGCCGTCACATGGAGTATTCATGTTACGGTCACAAAATTGTTTGGACATGGTCACTAAATTGTCGTACAAATGTACAGACTTCCAGCTCAATTCAGTCGTTCAGTTATCAAAAGAATTGTTGAAAATACTATTTCAAAGTAAGGTTAGAACAATATTTTTATAAAAACAAACCAAACAGCTGTAATTCACATTATATCAAATCGAAAAATTATGGCAAAGTTCAGTACATTAAATGGCAGTTCCATGACAATGTCTGAACAATTTTTGTTCTTGTAGCCATTGATTACATAGGGTACATGATAAATGAGAAAAAGAAAAATGACGAAGAACTTGAAAAATTAAGGAAAGAAGTCATGGCCTTCAGGATCATGAAAGCGTAAGTAATTAGTCTTGAAAAATCCCATCTTATTCGTCCATATCTCATTACTGACTTCTTTTATCAAATTGACTATAATATATACACTGTAATACATTATTACAGGATTGGTAATTAATTTTATTAAAAGTGATTTTCATTTTGTATTCAGGAACTATGAGTCAATAGCAATTGCTCACCAAAATCAGGTATTATTGAATTTATTTTAGAAAAAAAAAAGGTTAAAATCTTATGCATTGTAATAATCAGGTATAATGGCTTGTATCTTTGCAGCCAAATCCTGGACAACAAGCAGTTCCAGATCAGATCAAATTTAATGTGGTAAATAAAAACATTTATATGTTCATAATTTCATGTCATGTTTATGATTCCATTTCCATATTCCCTTTTTCTTTTCTTCCATTCTTCTATTTATCTACTCTTCTTCTACCAACCTATGTCCCTCCTTTGCTTTCCTCTTATTTATCTTTTCCACCTCTTTCCTGACTGCAGCTATAAATTCTCTATTAGAGCAATTTTTATGTTTCATAAAAACATTCAAAGTTCCTGCACAATCATCATGACTGTACCATTTTCACAGTCGTATGTAAACTGCTCTACATTTAATGTACATGACATGGTTCCTACAATCTTCTCTCTATCCACATTATTTTATCCAGGGCAATTAAAATATTCATATTCTAACACTATTATAAATGATTTGTTTAGTTTAAAGAGATATTGGAGAAGCAGTTTTCAACATTTGATTCATCAGTCAATGTAACAGATTTTGACAGCCTTTCATCTGGCACATTTAACTGGTTAGAAGAGTATTGCCAACCACAGGTATTTACAAATCCTATAAAAGTAGTTTGTTTTTCTCTCTATGTGAAGACTAACACTGATCACGGGCGATAGGATAATAATCATCTGAAAATTTACTTAAACATACAGACAGTATATATAAATTACCTTGAATTACTGTTATTTTGTCTTTTTGTATTTCTCCCAACGTTTTAGAAAGCCAAATAGTCTTTTACAAGGCCCGTTACTTCTTTAAAACTCCAACCGATGCGTTAGAAACCCATACGGTTCAACTGTAGCCAACGATCTGTTGACGCGAACATGATATCCCCTCGCCAGTAAACGCGGTTTAATCATTGACAAGGAAGCCTGGAGATGTTAAGAGACCAGGGTAGGCAACAAGCCCCGGTTCCATTGTTCTCTCGTCTGACGATTTTCGTAGTTCGAAAGTGACATTTGTTGGGGGACAGTGATGACAGATTCTGCCCCTTATCCAAACAACCCCAGCGCTCACTGAACTTTACGTGCCTGGCCAACGTCTTGTCAGCACCACGGTTAAGCAAACACAGATTACGTTAAATGGTACAAAGCGACTGAAACTCTTCTTTAAACCGTGTTTAAACCGTTATTTTTCTTGACCGTTATTTCGCGATGATCTGAGAAACTAACTATTTGACATGAAATGAGCGTTATTTCGCGATGATCGGAGAAACTATTTGACAAGAAATGAGTCTGTGTTTGCTTAACCGTGGTGCTGACAAGACGTTGGCCAGGCACGTAAAGTTCAGTGAGCGCTGGGGTTGTTTGGATAAGGGGCAGAATCTGTCATCACTGTCCCCCACAAATGTCACTTTCGAACTACGATAATTGGAAGACGAGAGAACAATAGTATCTAGGGTTGTTGCCTACCCTGGGCTTTTCTTTTCCCTGGGTTCTTTTGTCAATGATTAAACCGCGTTTACTGGCGAGGGGATATCATGTTCGCGTCAACAGACCGTTGGCTACAGTTGAACCGTACGGGTTTCTAACGCATCGGTTGGAGTTTTAAAGAAGTTACGGGCCTTGTAAAAAACTATTTGGCTTTCTAAAACGTTGCGAGAAATACAAAAAGACAAAATAACAGTAATTCAAGGTAATTTATAAATACTGTCTGTATATTTAAGTAAATTTTCAGATGATTATTATCCTATCGCCCGTGCACTGATTGTATACACATGCCTACTGTTTTCCTGGCCAATGTAAAGAATTCAAATTTATCTGGCATAGTGTGGTTAGGCCTAGCTACAGAGTTGTTTGACATTTGATAGCTCTTTCTTTCTTTCAGTTTTTCACTGAATCTGTGTTGAGGTACCTGAGAAATCTCAGTGAACAAGGTCTTCTGCAGTCATAAAAGTTGAGATGATTTAGGCTTTATTGGCATGATCAGTGTGTATGGTACTAGCAACAACTTTTAGGGCAGGGCCACCCAAATCTGGAGCAGACCAATTATTTTTGGTCCAGCTTCCATGATTATCATTGTCATGTTTAAGAGCATTCCATATATATAGTTATTTTGTACTATCGTTAATGGTCTTTTGTTTGAATGTAACATTTATACCACATAAATGTACAGTGCAACTGATGGGTCTGTGCTCAGATTTAGGGGTGCTGTTCCATAAACGATGTTGTCATGTAATTGGGATAATTTGACAAATCACATCAAAATGCATTATTATTGACAACTGTTTATTAAATTTCACACCATATTATGAATCATACATTGATTGAAGCTACATTATAATATTACACATATGGTAATATCATGAATTAGTTAATAAAGATTAATTCCATTAAATTAATTAATACACACTACAGTAATATTTTTTCTAGATAATAATTATATTATGTGACAAGCTCTCACCTGTTGATCATACATCTCACAAATATTAAAAATATATATTTATTTTACATTTGGGAGCAATAAATATCTTAGAAACCAACCACTAGGTAAGACAACTTAGAAAAAGGTTTCCTGTATGATAATTAATCATGCAGAATGGAATTAGGTTAGAATCAGTTGATAGAAAGTGAATAAGACAAGCTGTACCAGCGATATGCCCTACCAAAGTGTTCCAATTAAGTATATGGAAAGTTCAGCATCTGAATCAGTTTGAAACTGCTCTTTTGATTTGGAGTGACAAGCCCTTCTACACATCTGAGTCAACCAAATGATATTCTATGGGCTGGCTGTGGTTCATATCAATGAACCAAACCAAAACAAGGGGCACTTTTATTTAATTTGGAATGCTTGAATTGATTGGTGTCTGAATCAGCAAGCTCTGTGCTTCATTGGTTTGGGTTGACTAAAATGTTAATTAAGTCCAGCACAATAGTGTTGTGCAGCTATTCTAAAAATAGCTTGCATAATAGATGCATGACTTGGACAAACATTATGAATCTGTAATCGTACTGAATAGAACATGGAGAAACCTATTTTTTTGTTATAATGAAATAGTTGCTTATGTTTAAAAAATGGGCATTAAAATCCAAAGTACCAAAATCAGGCTCAAGGAGATGAAAAATTTAGTTTGTTGACGTCACTGTTGCACTTCACTGTTGGCTGGTATAGTGTATCAACTAGGTCTATTTACTGACTTATTGAAAATTCAAGGCTATTTATTTTGATAGGCATTTTACAGTTGTATACCCTGCTATTGTTCATAAAAATAATACACTGTCCCAAGAACAATGTTGATCTACGGAAATAGAGGTTATAAAGCAATGGAAGGGTTTCCTGTGTAAACGACCTAAGGGACTTTTTGATGGATGTCCAGACATTGATTTTTCATCATAGGAAAGTTAATTAAATAAATATATCATTTTATATCATTGAAAAAAAATCATCAAAAAAGTCATTTAGGCCATTTTCACATGGAACCCTTCTTATTGGTTTCTTGTGATGAGATCCAATAGTGACTCCTTTCTCAGGCTTACAGCATTTTGCAAAATTATGACACTCTGACCTTTAAACAATCCATTAGAAATTGGTTATCCATTTCTATCACTCAAAACAAAAAATCTAAAAAGTAATAAATAAAGATATGTAAAAATATTCCAACTGTCAAAATAAATTGTGATCTTTAGGTGATTTACACAGTGTAAGTAGTTCTTCATTTTTTCTATTTTTAACTTCAATTGGCAGAAGGGAATAAACCAAAATTCAACAGACTGTCCATTGTTCACATATCAAAAATTGCCATAAATGCAAAGAATGCCACAAAAAACATTGGTCTGTCATAATTGCAACTCCTATGCATGCAAGCGTATATGATCTCTACTTGTGATACTTCTACAGTAGCCTTGTACAATTAATAAATATGCAAAATTACCTAGTGACATTGTATTGAGTGATGTAAGCAATTGCAAAACAATTATGCAAAGTAATATTTTCTTTAGAGTGACGAACAATTTTGCTAATTTGCACAACATTTCTGCAATTGCTCACCTTGGAGATTGTATCATAGTTATCCAATTAACCACACCTTCAACTCATTTGCTTAAGGAGAAATGATAAAATATTAAAAGCTAACTGTATTGCCATTATATCAGGTTTACAATAATTAAATCCATTCTCTATCACATGGCTTTTGCTCTCTTATTGCCCTGACGAGTGACTACATAGTTAGGTTTTGGGGCATTTTCCTCCAAATACTGTTGAATGTATGCAGTTACAATTTTCTGTGGTCTTGACTGGAACTCTTCATGTTCCTCATGTGTGAGATTAATTTGATCTCGCTTGAGCCTATCTAACAAAGTGACACAAAGCACGGCAGCCTGCACACCAGCTCGCTTACACATTGCAGCAAAGCATACACTTTCCATTTCAATGTTATAGACACCTGCTTCATGCACTTTATTTAAATAGCTTAGTTTGTCTTCTAAGGTGTAATCACAGAATGCTCCATCCAATCTACCCTGACCTAAAAGAGAGAATCAAGCATAAAAGTTAGAATAGGATTGAGTGATTCATTGAAGAAATAGAAAATGTACATGTGTGCTGTGTGCAGATTTAGAGCACCTGGGGATTGACCAGAACACAAGAGAAGTGTTAAGAGGTAGCCTTGTGCTTCTCAACACTTCTCAAGTGTTCTGATCAATCCCCAAGTGCTCTAAATCTCCACACAGCACAGCAGGCAAGTTTTCTATTTCTTTTATAAAATACATTGTTTTCAAGCATATTCAGTATTCATTTACACTGACCAAAAATTTGAAAATTCTGCATGCGCGTGCTGTGTGGAGATTTAGAGTTCGTAGTATATACGTCCTTTGGCCAATGAGAGCATGCAATGGTGATTTTATAACATTTCCAACGGTGAACTATTACTTTACCTTCATAGAAGTCATTGGTGCACATTGTATGCCCTTCAGCAACTGGAATGCCAGCACTTTTACCACATTCAATTAACTTCTTCCTGAGGTCTTCATCTAGAGTAGCAGGAAACTTGACAACTTTGCCTAGAATAATCTGATAAAAGAAATGATGCATGGAAATGGCCTTGACATAAATTCTTTGAGGCCTGCATCAAAATGAATCAAATTATGCTGGTCCAGCATATATATTGGTCCAACCTATTGTGGAGAATTAATTAATTGTGTCAGCAGCAGCTCCTTCCTAAAATGGTCTAGAATTTTTGAGTATCCAAAGCAGGCCCAGAATGATAATTGCTCATGTTACTACTGTACATGTTTTTGGGGTTGCCTGCAGAGGAGCTGCTACCAATTATGTACGGCTCGCCAAGTCTTGGTGTAATGCATGCACCACGTGAAAACTTTTTATGCAATCAAGCAGCTGATAATTTTATGATATAGCAACTCATTAGGCAGGGGGAGGGGGTAGCCTAATGTATCCTAGCTGCAACTAATTTTGGAATAATCACATGTACATGTGACACAAAAGTCCTCAAATTGTCTTAATTACCTGCTCATGATAAGGTTCCAGCAAACCATTCATTGATGATTTTGTTAAAACCACTGTACCTGGCTCTAGACCTAGCCCACCTGAAGTACCAATCCTAAAGAAGGACACATCTCTAGCACCAGCATGGTGGAGAAGCTTTAATGTTTCGTGCATTATTACCATAAGTGATGGTATGCCAATACCATGCTGAATCAATAACAGAAATGTTTATTGAGTACTATACTGTATAATTTGATATTTTAAAGAACTCTAATAATTGTACCTCTTCACAAAAGAGTCCACAATATCAGTATGGCATACCAAATGATACAGAAAGAAGTTGAAACATTATTGATTAGAAACAAGATCCATAGGGGAGAGGACAAGAGCATGACCACAGCACAGACTTGCAAACAGCAGCCACTTAGCTTTATACCCACTGTCCTAGCTATGTTTTGATATACAGTCACCTATTTCAAAAAATGTCACAGTTCAAAACAACAAGCGTCAAGCCAATTAAGACCTAACTAAATGCTGATTTTATAATATATAATGGTAATGTATTCAAATCAGACTTCTTTGTTTGAACTAAAGTTAAAAATTAGCCCCTCCCCTCCCTTCCTCCTCCTCCCCGATCCCCCTGAACCTGTTCACAGGCTAATTAAAAATGTGAGCATTTTCACATGCTTGTTGGTATATCAGACTCAATTCTATTACTATAAACAAGTCTGATTTAAATACATTACCAGTAAAAACCAGCAATCATTTTAGTCTTGGCTTGACGCTTGTTGCTTTGAATCGCAACAACATTTTTTGAAATAGGTGGACATGTAAGACCTACAGGTGAGCAGGGAAAGTAGTAGTTGCATGCTGTTTGCAGGCTGGCTTTGCATGCTGCAGGATCAAGGCTGATAACAGAAAACTGTATATTTTTACTTGGTTATACTTACATTGATAGCAAGTACTGGTCCTACTTTGTACACAACATAACGATCAGAATTTGAAAGATTTTCGGGGTCTTTGTCGTTGTTTAGGTTTAAGTAACCACTAAACTCCTTTTGAAGAAACTCTGCAAACTGTTTCATTCTGTTTGTACTGCCGCCCATGCAAACAAACTAAAAAATAAAATAAGTAAGGCATTTTAACAATTATTCATGACAAAATTGGCAGTAGTCATAAAATATTGGCATAGGGGTATAGGAAAAAAATAACTTTACTTTTACCACCATGTGCATAATTGTGCGTCCCACCAGACTAAAGTCTCCAGAAGTCAACAAATTATATTCAGACATAAGGTTTAAGTATAGAAAACTCCGCCTCTCTCGGTTTTTTGGTAGCCTACTGATCAAATTCCCAATAGAGACTATATTCTGGTTTGACATGTAATTTTGCACCCAGCGCATGGTGGTAAAAGCAAAAAAATGCACATACCAGCTGGATTATCCACCAGCCAACAGGAAACAACTCGGGTGTTCCAGACACATTATTCCCCCCCCCCCCCAACACACACACACAGTCACACGCCCCTGCACAATACATTGTTTATTTGCCATACTATTGATGGATACATACTGTATGTACACATTAAATGTAACAATTACACACATAAACAAAAAGGCTACAGCGGCATGAACCATAGCCGTTACATGACAATTAATACTGCCATTGTTGCGCTACGTTACGTGTACTGTACCTTAACATCACCGAATTTCTCTGGAAGGCTTTCACTGTCTTTTATTCCAATATGAAACAGGTGATCATCTTCAATGCTTGACAAGTGTGGGTTCTTAACGAACTGACTGACGAAGGGCTTCTCAGCTGAATCGCTCATTTCTAGTGCTAAACTGAAACAGCAAACATACAAAAATAGTATTTTCTTTTTGTACAGTGCAATGCAATCTATTGATTAAACGACATTTTCCTAGAATTTTATAGGCAACAAAGCGCGTGTTGACGTTCGATCGGATCAAAGGACGACGTGTATATTTCCCAATATTTAGACACTGATTTCTGCGTAGAAGATTTCAATATGTATCTTACCAATAACTTTCCTGCCTTAATACACAGAGTCTTATTTCATATATGTTATGTTTTAAATGTTTGTTAATTTTGTCCCAGCCTGCTAGCACTCTTAAAGAACATCAACAATTACGCCGTGTGGCCTCAGTTCCCGTCACGTTGGGTTTCCTGTGGTAAACAGCCACGTGTCATGGAACGTACGGTGTACATGGTGTACATGATTTGTACGCGATTTGTAGATCAGAGTTCTATAAAATTGGTAAATTTTGCCTTTGAATGCCGTATTTTTGCACAGACCCTTTTTTATTCCCACTTTAGGCCACGTGTCAGACGGTGAAGAAGGGTAACATGGTATATTTTCGTCTCACTGATCCTGGGTTTTTACGGAAATTTTGATCCCTAGCTGAGTCCATATTTTTGAAGTTTTTGATCCCTAATCCTTGGTGCAGAAAACTGAGCTGATCCCTGATCCTGATCCAATGTCCCTGTTCTGCTGATCCTCGATCCCACTTATTTGATCCCTGAGCGTTGGCCTCTGATCCCTGATCCTGGCCATAATTTGGGGCTTGATCCCTGATCCCATATACCATGTTACGAGCCTGTTTCGGGGATGGAAGCAAAATAATGAATAATCGGAATAACGGTTTGAGAATGCTGTGGAGTAACTGAATTATTGCATCTTGAAACCCAACGAATAATGAACAATGACAAGATGAAAAAGGAATAACGAATAACAGAAAAATGGAAAATGGGAAACAGTTAAATGATGCATTCTTGAGAAAACATGTTTTGGGAATAATGAATAATGGTACCGGCCCAATTATTCGGCTTCCTACGGTGGCCCACAGGGGCAAAACACAATGCAAAATGCCTTTGAAAACACAACAAAGTTTTAAGGTGGTGTTACACAAGACGATTTTTAGCGACGATTTTCAGCGCAACGGCGTTGAGTTAAAAATATTTCTCGTGTAACATGACACTTGGAACAATTTTCCTTACACTTTTCGTTTCGGCAACGCGTTGCGAGTTTTTGAATCCAAGTCAGAAACTCGCAACGCAAAATATTGCAAGTTGTTGCAACGTTGTGAGGAAAATCGTCGTTAAAAATCGTCTCGTGTAACACCCCCTTTATGGAACACAACAATAATCTTTCACAGAAGACAGTAAAGTCTCGTGGAACACAACAATCTTTTTAATTCGCTGAACACAACAAAGTTTCGTGGAACACAACAATCTCTCACAGAACACAACAAAGTTTCACAGTACACAAGTCTTTCACAAGCAACTAAAATCTTTCACGGGGCAACAGGCTTTCACAAGCACAGCTGCCGCAGGCTTCCCAGTCTGATTATCTGTGAATTATGTCTAGTAACGGTCACTGTTCCAGGTTGAAAGCTAAATATACCCTGTTAGAAATGCTCTCAAAATGACTGATTTTTTCAAACATCATGGCAAATATTGAGTTCAAAAATAAAGATTAATGCTTATTTAAGTCTCGGAACTCAGGGATAGCTTCTTACAAAACTGTTCTTACCTCTTTCCCTCATCTCTCTCCTCCCCTCACCCCTATTTGCGTGTTCAAATGGAACGTTCTGGTGTACGTCGATCAGGTGGCACATACAGTACAATCGGAGAACAGTGAAAACGATAGCCTGGATTTCACTATCGAAGCAAGACAACGCCAAGCTCGTGTTTTCACTTGTAAAAGTAGCGACGCAAGCATAAACGCTAGTGCAAAAGAACGGAAGATTTTATTTTTCTTGCGCGGGCTTGCGTCGTCTTGCGTCGTCTTTCGTTGTCTTTCGTCGTCTTGCGTTGTCTTGCTTCGTCTTGCGTCGTCTTTCGATGTCTTGCGTCGTCTTGCTTCGTCTTGCGTTGTCTTGCGTCGTCTTGCATGCGTTGTGTTGAGTCATCGTGCGTGGTCTTGCGTGGTTTTCCGTTGTCTTGAGTCGTCTTGCGTCGTTAGCATGAACCAGGCATTATGTCGTGTTTTATCCCACACCATAGGAAATGCAGCCAATCAGACAGCAGGAAAGCCGTTGTATATTCGGCGGCATTCAACTGTCTCTTCCCATGAGACATTGCCATTATTTGCTGTATTTTCTATGTTGTGGGCTTAGTGTAGGATAAAATAATTGTATGTATTTGCTACCTGATGCATAAAATCAAATCAAAGCGAATTTGAAATCATGCTACGGGGACAAATTCTAATGTAAGTCAGGAATTTTGTAAGAAATGGTTTCCAATTTTATTATTCAAATAGGTATTTAAAAGTAAATAAAAGTATTATCACTTGCATGCGAGAAAAAAAGTCCTGATATTTGAAAAAAGAAAAAAATAGGAAAAAACGTCCAGACATTCGAAAAAAGAAAAGGAAAAAAGGAAAAAAGGAAAAAAGGAAAAAAAGAAAGAAATTTAATTGTAATGTCTAGGAAATGCACCCCACAGAAACAATGCAGTGAGATATATGAATAATATAATAATATATGAATGATTATAATTAAAAATAAAAAATGAAAATGGAATTTATCAGAAAAAATATTTAAAACACCAAACATTTAAAAACAAGTTCAAAAAGATGTAATTTTAACTTAAAGCTTGGGAAAAAAACAGGAAAAATGAAGAAAAAAGAAGTCAGAAAAGAACCCGGTGTCGACGAGGATCGAACCTGTAACCCCTTAAAGAGCACCCCCCGGAAATAAAATAACAGACTGAATGAATAACTGTAAAAAGAAAAAAAAGAAAATGAAATTATGGGACGATTCTCCCGAGACATTCTGAGAAGCTGAGACATCGAATCGACTTACGTTACGGATGAAGATTTCGGCCCCATCCACGCTATCCCGGTGCTACATATTACAGTTATCTTAGCCCGAAGGCCAGGGAGGGAGACGATATCCGGACCCTAATCCATACCTTTAGATATCACCTTAGACCGCTGCGCTACCTAGACACTTAATAAATTTAATGACTAATCAGGGTAGTCTATTCGGCGAAGTTTCATTGTAATGCTAATACTCCCCAGGGAAAGAAATGAACCAATCAGAGTCCAGCTATCAAAAAATAGCTGTTTTGTAAATAAATAGAAAGAGAAAATAAATTAAGAATAAGTTTTCAGGAACATCGAGCTTGTCTTCATTGTTTTACTCCATCGATTTGTCCCAATTTCCCAGGGAGATAGAAGAACCAATCAAAATCTAGTCGATTGAAGAGGGACAATAAATTCCATGATTATTTTAAGTACAGCAAGCTTCAAGCCGTTACGTACGCTATTACTTATGGATTTTTATTTCCGTTCCAAAGTGAAATGATCGGCCTCACTGAAGATGTTCAGTTGGAATCCACGTTTCTTATTTCAGGAATATCCCTAGAGCTAATCAGATTAAGACATCAGCCGGTAAGTTATTTTATAAGTTAAGGTAATTTAAAATTTGGATTGATACTTTTAGCTCATAACAAAGCTCGTAGTTGTTTACATGTACGCGTTTGTTCTTCAATATTAACGCCAACTTTATTAGTTACATGGTCGATTTGAGTTTAATTGTGAAACGAGAAATTAAATTATAACTGATCTCGTCAAAATGTATCCCCGAAAACTCCACAGAGATTCTCGTAATGCAGAATGCCAAACTCGCGCAAGTTTTTATATTGTCGTATTCAAAATATTGGGAAATACCATTTCTCCCTAGAAACTTAATAACACAAAAAAGTAAACCTTTTAAATCTTTCATGGCACTTTCATTACATGATGAAATCTTTCAAGTGATTCACTGCTCTGCCTGACGAATTATCCTATACATAGTCTCATGCGACCTGCGCTGGGGTTATTGCTAATGGGGCTTGTTGCTTAATTTGTAGAAACCCAGAACACAAGATGTTATTTTCCGTGTAGCTTGTAACATTATTTGTAACATAGCTTGTTAAAACACGTTCTGTTGCGCGCAACATTACAATAACCTTGGACTACTTAAATTGTTATGAGTTGGATTTTGGTATTTCAAACCTTAGTATAGTGGCTACCATTTCCAGATGCACACATTCCAGATGGCGCGGAGCTTCAGTAACGAAAATTCGGATAAATTTCGACGAATTTGAATTTTTCGTTCTTTTACTCAAGTAAGCATACGTCTGTTGTGGGCAGGGCCAGAGTTCAAACGTCGCCCGGACAAAAATTCTTACACATGTTCTAAAATGAAACACTTATAATCATAGATAAAAACAGTTTTCTGATAATTATAAACGTCTAATGTCCGTATGCTTTTTCCTTGTGCTTGTCTACTGACACTATCGTTTCCTTGACAGCCTATATGAGCATAGTCTGGATTTTAACCTTCTTCTCTGGATGGAATGGATGGAGAAGGTCGAAATACGGCACTATGTATTCTAAATGATGCATTTTTAGCAAGCGGCGCTAATAAACGTTTGATAGATAAAACGGTTTTCTGATTTACATCGTTAAAGATCCTGGATCCGACATAAAACGCGTAGTCAGTTTTCGTTTTCGTGACAGCCTAGATATGAACATAGCTCGAATTTTAACCCTTTTCGATCTCTGAATGGAGAAGGATGAAATCCGAGTACCATGTATTATAACTGCTGCATTACTTCTTTAGCAAGCGGCGTTATTAAACGTTTGATTAACTTACCATTTATATACAATATAGAACATAATGAGACTAATACAATTAGCAGTGTTGTTCGTCCACTTTGAACTCCATGTCCACGGACCTGAAAAATGTTCAACCAAAACGACATTAATATAAAAGTCTGAAAGAAATTTCTCATCCTCATTACTAATTAGTTGCTTGTGAAACTGCTTGTGTACTGTAAAACATTGTTGGGTCTTGTTGTGTTCTGTGAAAAATTGTTGTGTTCCACAAAACTTTAATTGTTGTGTTCAGTGAAAGATTGTTGTGTTCCACGAAACTTTGTTGTGCTTTCAAAGGCATTTTGCAAACCCTGTGGGCCACCGTAGCTTCCGCCCCCGATATTGCTTTTTTCCTTAATTTCATTTTCCTCCAGTTCATTGACCTTGTGAACACACTATACGCTTATGAGAACTAGATTTTGCAGCGTCTGTCATCACTCTGCAACATTCAGTACGAGCGTGCAATGTTGCAGAGAAAAGTTTAAACTTTTGAACTTTCTGCAACAATTTTTTTTGTTGCGAGACATCGTTGCCGCCGATGTAGAAATTGGCAGTCGCGGCAATTTCGCTCTCGTAACAAAATCCCTAAAATTGCATTGCAAGAGCGAGAAAAATTTGCGTGTATCGCCGGCTTTATGGACCTTATGAGAACTACAATGTCCTCCGATTGACACTGTGGCGACCAACAGTGTCTAAGGAAGAGGAGTGGAAACGATAAAGGGAGTGTTAGCATGCAGTGTGTTCTTTGATTTGTGATGATAACGACTAACGAGAACTTCACTCATGGCCGCATAACCACCCTCCCCTTCCCCTTCCCCCTCCCCCTCCCCCCTCCCCCTCCACCCTCCCCCTCCCCCCTCCCCCTCCCCCCTCCCCCTCCCCCCTCCCCCTTCCCCTTCCCCACCACTTGCGGCTTATCCAAAACATCACTCGTTCTCCTTGAAAATGTGCGGGGCTTTATTCGAAAAGGGGGTGAATTTGAATAGGGCCGGCTTATTCAAAATCTTTCAGGGAAATGAATATGAAATAATGTTTCGCCACATGTTCCGGATTCCACGAAAATCCGGAATCTAGTAATCCAGCCTTCGAATCTGGAATCCGGCCCTTGGAATCGGGAATCCAGCACGTGGAATCCAGAATCCAGCAACATTACGGATTTCCTTACATGGGGCGAAATATGTATGCATTTTTACTGAATCATAAGGCCAAGTTCAGACGTCGAACTTTTACCGCGTCGAATCTAATAGCATCAAAGAAAGCCGTCTAATTATCCATTGTTTTCAATGCATTCGATGCGGCAAAAGTTCGACGTTTGAACTGGGCCTAACACACTCGATTTGTGGAATGCAGTTCAGTGCATTACATTTTTGTAGACGGGAACTTTTCGGGGGGGGGGCTTATTCGGACTGGAGGCTTATTTGGTTATTTAAGGTATCAGTATGCTTGGAAATCAATCAATCAATCAATCAATCAATCAATCAATCATGCAATCAATCAATCAATCAATCAATCAATCAATCAGTGAACTTTATTTATCCACGGTTAACGTCTCAGATATACTGCTTTTCAGTTGTGTCGTGTTTTATAAATAGCTTACAATAATACTCTTAAGATAAATAAGAATAAATATAAAGAGTGTCAATAAATATGAATAAATATAAACTATCGCAAAAAAGAGTCGTTTTTCCAGTTTGGGCAGAATTTTTGGGGATATTAGCGGTTCTGTGCGGCGCCCGGGCGCCCGCGGCAAAGCTGAGTCCTCGGTTATGGTCACCAAGAGGAACGCAGGCGCTGGGTTCGAGATTGGGTCACTCTGTGTTCTCTGTGTTATAATTGTCGCGCAACCTCGTTCCCAGGCTCTTTTCCCTTCGCTTGGAGGTGCCGGTGGGGCCCCACCTCCAAGCGAAGGGAAAAGGGCCTGGGAACGAGGTTGATTGTCGCGTGGTCGCATATTAGCATAAATTTGAATGAATAAATTTGCATATATTCATTCTTGAGTAAATTTATGGTTCAAGGAATGTGCAAGTAAGCATATTCTTCTACTCTTCCGCTTTTCTCCTTTTCTATGCCTTAGTTCTCATTTTTTAACCCTCAATTATGTAGAATTAACTCAGCTAAGATCCTAATTCGTATGGCAGCTTCTAATAAACCCAAAAAATCTAAAGGTAAAGGCAACCGAAGTTTGTCTCATGAACAACAGCATGGCCCCGAAACTGCTGAGGAAGTCTTACTCCGTGAATGTGGTGATGTTGAAAATACATCGAAGCAGTCTGTGTTAGCGTTAAAGAAAGGTAAGTACTGAAATTTGTCACAAACATAGTTGTTTATGTCGATATGTCGATTCAGGTAAGCTTTTAGGGGGTGTCATCTGATGCATGCAAACACATGTGTGCGTCTTTGCAGCAGACGCGCTATTCGGTTTAGGATTTACAGTACCGCGTTTTGGTTTTGTCACGTTGTTTTCTGATCTCTCCTTAAAATCAATAGTGGTTTGGAGAATATGTGTGACGCCATTACTGTTATATTGATTTTTTCACACCACAGGTAGCCCAAGGTAAAAATCAATTGGATGATTGACATATGGATTGTTCTCCAAGAAGGGCTACCACAACATATGCCTTCAACATATCAGAAATTGATATTGTTTTAAAAAAGTGATTTTGTTTCTAATTAACAGCATTTGAAGATATCAGTGAAAAGTACCGAAAATCTCAAACTGAAAACAAAGTTTTAAGAGAAAAACTGGAAATGGGATTCAAGGCTTTTGATGACAAATACAAGGAAACTGAACAACTTAAAAAAGAACTTGATTTGAAAGAAAAGGAAATGACTGATAAATACACTGATACCACAGAGCATCAGGTTTGAACACCAGAAGCTGTTTCGTTTTCAACAATTTTCTACTCCATTTAGTTGTTTCTTTCATGTTTCATTTTCATTATGATACTGTTACCGTAAATGATCTAATTAATGCCCGGTGCATCTATTAAATTGTTATGATCTCAGGGGGATGTTTAAAAGATAAGAGGCATTTATTGGAGAGAGGCATTTATTGACTTTTAGTACAGTGAGCTACAGTGTACAACTGTAACAATAGTATTAAAATAACTTACTAATAACTGTTATATTTGTACACTGTAGCTCATTGTTCTAAAAGTTAATATTACTGTATTACTTGTTTTCAATCAGCTGATAACAGTTCTTGAATCTCATTGTTATTGTAACTTCAAGCGATGGGCAAACATTGCCCTTCATGAGCTCTCAACCATGCAGTATTCTATTAAAAATTTGTCATTCAGCTGAGAAAAAATGTTCATGAGAGTGGATATGACGTCTACTGCAAACAGGCAATAAGAAAAATCAAAAGAGAAAGAATCAGGGTGTTTTCCATTTGCTTTTAATGTCCAAATGGCCATCAACCAGAGTAACGTTGGCCTCATTAGAGACATTAAGGAGCACTATCCTTACTTTGAACTAGAAACAGAATGGGATGTAATTCGCAAACCATTTTTGGTCTAGCAAGAACCTGAATAAATTGATATAACTTTATTATGCTCTTTTCTGGCCTTTGCAGATAGCCTTTTAGGGGGCATCTATTAGACATGGAGCATTTATTAGAGAGAGGCATTCAAAACAAATCTTGAATTTTAAGGGGGTGTTAAATAGATAAGAGGCATTTATTGGAGATTGGGCATCAATTAGGTCATTTACAATATTTGATTGTCACTTTTGTGGAAATCCTGTAGTGAATTTGTCTCACTTGAAATTGTTACCAGGAGAAATACTCCAAAAATGGTTTCTGTTATGAAAGGGCTTACTACCTCTGTTTGATGAGAAATAGACTTTATTCAGTTGTCTCAATATTTTCACATTACGATTTTTATTGTTTTCCAATTACAAAGCTTTGATGTTTTCCCATTACTATATCCTCTTAGGAAATGAGATTCTATAAAAAAGAAGACACAAAAGAATGTTCACATCAAACAAAGAATCTTATTCCCCAAAAGGATTGCAATGAGAAAACATGAGGCATGTACTTATTGTTTCAACTTAATTTAAACAAAGTAAGTGTAATAATCTCTTATATTTCAGGACATCAATGAAGAGTCTGAATCCTTATCCACAACTTTAGAAACAAATACAGAAATACCTCATTTTGTCGAAAAAAATTCTGATAAGTCTTTTAGCTCAATATCTACACAAACGTATGAAGAAAAAACAGATGAAGTACCATTGCCCTATGAAGATTATAAAGACCTGTTGAACTCTTGTGGATTAGAAGTGGTTTTGCATAATGACAAAGTGATTTTGATGCTTACTAATAGGGATGACCTTAAGCAATGGCTTGAGAATGAGACTGATGGAAAAGTGAGTGTAGCTTTTGAACAGACTCATGTGTGTGAAAGGTTTATTCAAACAGATGATACTGCAACTGATGATACTACTCGGAACTTTGAACAAGAAGCCATGATTATTAGACTGAGAGCTAAAATCAGTGATCAAGCTAATATCATTAGTAAATATCGACAAACTTTGGGGCAATTGATGCCACCTTGCAAATCTGAAACACCAGTGGCTACACAAAGTAAGTTTGCTTTTTTGAATTAGTTTTCATAGTATCCATTCGGGTGGAATTCGAACAAAGGAAGACAAGGAATTGCTATCTCATTCACAGTTATGGCTGGTATTTAGTCAATTGAAGAAATGTTGTCGGGTCTAAAAACATAGAAGCTGAGACAGAAATGGTACACCCCTTAAGCTGCAACCAATAAAAAATCGAATCCAAACAGCCCACCAACCCAGGTCCTGAACACGCTTTTGGCATTTTGCATCGAAGGCAAAGCATAAATGAATAAATCAGGATATTATTATTGACATCCCAAGCACCATTTCGGTCTCAGCTTCTATGTTCTATGCTTTTAGACCCGACAACGTTTCTTCAATTGACTATATGGTTCACAGCACAAGTTATGAACTCAAGATATCTTTTTTTATCTTTCCATTTAAATATATTTCTTGACCATTAATTTGAAGGGGTTTTTTTATTCTCCTTATAGTAACACATACTACAGCAGAGAAGATCATTCATATGTTCAAGGAATATTATCAGACTATTCTTACTCGATCTCAAGTAGCTGTGAACCACATCGAGAGTCTGAGAAAGGAACTTGAATTTCAGCAGGATTACTGCAAGCATTTACTACAAATTATTAAAGGCACTCAACCTCAAGAACACTTTTTACTAAGCATTCCAAACGCTCCCAAACAAAAACTGTGTGAAATCAAAGACGTTCCAGAAGCTTCAAGTGCTGAAAGTCGTAGTGGTAAAGATGTATCCCACAGTAAAGGCGTCGACGATAATGCTAGTAATGATCATTTGAGTATGCCTGTTCAAGTAAGCGATACACAATCGCAAGAAGGAGACAGATCTGCGTCATGTTGTCACTATCCCGGAAAGTCGATCTTCCAGCAGTGAAAAATCTGATCAATCGTCAAATCGCAGCAAAGAACATTCAAGTGCAACATCCTCTAAAGTAAAAGAAATTCCAGCAGCTGCTGCTAATTCATCTAAAACGCGGTCTTCGGGGAGTGATCGTCTTCCTGTGCCAACTCCACGATCTAGACTGAGAGGTCGGAGTTTGTCTCCACCAGAACGGAACATTGATATGCAGGGAGTGGAAGTCACGAGTCAAGATGATGATATTGTGGTCATTAATGAGGAAGATAGAGCGATGGGGGATACGTCAAGGATTGATATTAGGGCCAAAGAATGTCCTGTATGTTTCATTTCATTTTCCCCTGCTTCCAGCCAGGAAGAATTTGAAGCACACGTCTCTGGGCACTTCCATGATTAGATTTTATTATTGGATGATGTCACAAAGAAGTTTAGATAGTTGGCCACCATGTTATGAATTCCATAAATTTTACATTGTTTTGTTTACCCTGGGTGCCAGATCTTTGCTATATAAGGGTATATTTTGTTAAGAGGAGATTTTTTTCACGTTCAAGCATTCGGCAACAAAGACTATTCAGCTGAAGAATACCTGTTGTACCCTGGGGGGACTCCATTGTAAAAGGATCGGGTATGCTCGTCGGAAATTTAAAGAGAATACCCCTAAAAGATACCGGAAGTCATTTAAGAAGGGCGTGGCTGGACGATTTTTACTGGCCCCCAAGAGATACCAGCGATAACAAGCTAATGAACATTATTATGATGAACATAAAATTGAACAGTCGATAGGCTTTTGTTGGGCAAATTTCTTTCATTTGAGAACAAGATAAGCGATGGGCTCTTTTAATACCCTAAGAGGGACCAGGAAATGCTAAAACCCTATACTTCAATTTTAACAGCCTAAAAGATACCAAATCACTGATTTTTACCCCCATGAGATATGACTAGCGTACCCGATCCTTTTACAATGGAGATCCTTTTACGATGAGTTCTCCCCCGGGTGTTCTGTACAAAGCTAAAGGTATTACTTTCAGAAAGTTTGGGTTGTAAGTGGTGTTGATTAATAAAAATTGGATAAAAGTGTTAACCAAAGTGAATATTTGAATCGAAAATGTTTTCAGGCCTTCTTTTGCTCAATTGCCATAAAAGTCCTTACATTCAGCGTGAAAGTTGCTAAATTTGAATAAAAATACAGGAAAACCACTTCGTACAACTGTTTTAAACGGGCATAGTGTATCTTAGTAGATCGATTCCTAACTGATAACAAAATTAGTGTTATTGTAAATTGTAATTAGCTTCACTTAAAACTGAAGATGGCTTTATGAAAGTCGAAATAACGTCTTTTAAATTTAAAAGTTTTGTGTTTTTAAAATTGAAAAAAATCTCCTCTTAACACAGTGTAACATGATTAGGATGATTTTAATGACGATGGCTGTTGACATAACTGTAGCTGATAGCAAGCAAACCGCAATTCTCCACCCCAATACCAGTCTTAACAACAATAGGTTTGGGTACCAAATAAAATCAAAAACTGTTTGTTTGTTCGTTGAATGTTTGTTCGTTCGTTCGTTTCTTCGTTCGTTGTTCGTTCTTTCGTTCGTTCAGTGTGTGTTCGCAAGAGGATAGGGCCGTAACGTGTTGAGTCCGTCAAAGAAGAAGTTTCCATGGGTAAGAAATGGTGAATTCGCAAGAAGTATTCAAAAAATGCGTGAAATTCACTTACAAAAACAAAATCAAAAACCCTAATGCAAATTTCGAGGATGGCTAACACAAAAGGGCCACATAAATTCGTTAGGATGTGATCGATCGCGAAGACCCCACCCAAACCCAAATCGTCTAAACTGTAAACCAAATTTCCCGAGCAATAAGAAGCTAGTAAGCAGCCATCGAAAATTCGAAAGGAGTGTTTTTCACGGCACGGTTTAGAAAAGGTCATAAAACGTGGTAGTAGTCGTTGGTGAAGTTGGTCAGCCGACGAAAATTTTGTAGAGTTACTAGCTAGTAAATGGCAAGCAACAAGCAAGCAAAAATATTCCTTAAGCTTGCAACCTGAGTATACGTTGAACAATAAAAGTAGAATAAAGTGTTGCAAGTTTTACGAAAAAAGAATTATATACACAAGTAATTTGGTTGGCGCGCGTGTGGAAATCCTGCTAAATCGTGGGGGAAATGAGAATGAAAAGGAAAGAGGGCCCTCGTTTCCTCTCTCTCTCTCCCACACCGCTCTCACGAGACTCGCGAGGGTCGCTACGCAGTGTTAACCAACTGAGTGGTCCGATCCCGTTTCACTAGTCTCTCGATCCAGGAAGTTTATCCTGTGCAGGCGTTTTTAGCTCGATCTAGTAAATTCTCTCCCCATTTCACAATCACACATACTCAAGAGACCATTTCACGGAGCGTGCGAAACTAAATACTTGCAAGAGACCATAATACTAAGAGAGCGAAGCTCAGTATTGATGTCTGTGCCATGTTCGTGGCGGCTAAGGCTATTTTTAGTAACTTCGCCATCGCGCGCGCAAGGCTCTTAAGGTAGTTCCGGACCCTTGCTACTGCGCATTTCCCGCGCGCATTCGAGCGCGCGCACTTTTATTAGAGAGCATTGGTATTACCGTGGGGAGTCTGGGCACTAGTAAGCGAGCGATTGAAAACGTAGAAACTCAAACTTTAGTAGAGAAAAATTATATATTGTCATCCAAATATCGGAAAAACTTTAATCAATAAATCTTGTACACTATGTAATGTAGGTATTTAACCTGAAACTTTTAAATTTAGTTAATCTTATCCATCGAAAAAGCCGGCGAGAAAATCGCTAAAATGGGTGATATTTGGTGTTCGTTTTCGGTGTGTTTTCTCTTTTGTGCTTTTCTAACTCTTGAAATAATACGGTGACCCCCTGTTTTTTTCTTTTAATTCAAGGGAGTACTTACTACTATTTTGATTTAAAAAATAAAAATACAACTTCATTGATTGGATTGTCGTAAATTTTCCACATTTTTACAGTCCGTACACGATTCCAGAGCGCGTAATTGGGTAGGAATTTGATTCTAGAATGCCCTTTTAATCATATTTGCAACACATCAAACAATACATTCGATTACAACTGCTAGATAAACCTCACATCTATCTTTTGAGACGGTCAAGGCGTTTCTCGGAAGAATTTTGTTCGCATTCTTAAGACCATATGTATTACGTGCATTTTGCAAAAAATCGCGGAAAATCATTGAAAATACCACCTTTTACGACATCTTATAGCTCAGAAACCAATACGGTGACCCCCTCTTTTTTTCTCGGTTTTTGAATTGCCTAATCATGATCTTCAAATGAGGAATTTTAAAGGAAATTCATTGATGAAATCTAAGACTCCGGAACTACCTTAAACAATAGAATTCAAACGGTCCCGTCCGCGCGCACGTCAAAAATCAAATTATTGGTTGAGGGACTTGCGCGCGCGATGGCGAAGTTACTAAAAATAGCCTTAGCCGCCACGAACATGGCACAGACATCAATACTGAGCTTCGCTCTCTTAGTATTATTTCTTGATACTTGCTTACTTGCGAAATTCAACTACTTGCTTTGTAAAACTGGGACCAGATCAAGTTTCGGATGAAATTTCCAAAAATCAAGTTTTCAAAAAATCGATAAGAAATTCACAGTACAGTGTCCATGGCTGCAAAAATGCGGGAAATAATTAAAATGATCACGCAAGTCCGAGTCCGACTGGGTAACAATGACGTCATCGTAAGTTACTGAAGGATCATCTCCAGTTTGTCGTCAGGTTGAAGCAAGTTCTCACTTCTAGGAAGTATAAAGTGGGAAATGGGCTTTGTTAGTAATTGAAAACGCATTTTATGTACCTATAGTGCTTTTAAGAGAAATTATACTGCTTTCGAGGAAAGTTAACGCTTGTTTTTAAGTATGTCTTACGGTTATACGTATCAAGAAGAGGATAAATATGGCGCTGGAGCGTCGGATCCGTTTGCGGATTCGTCGATGGCTTTCAGTGATGTTTCGATACGAGCTGGTAAGAAATCCTTTACTTTTAGGATGAAACTTCCTTTTTGTGTTTTAGAGAGTGATATTGATTTTTTTTTCTTTTTTTCTTCAGGTTTTATAAGAAAGGTGAGTTGGTTCCACTGTCAAGTGTTGTATCTCTTGCGAACGTGTTCGTTTTTCCAAAATTTTGAATGCTACAAACACTTCATTTGATGTTTGATTTATAAAAACTTCTGATGATTCTGTTTTGAATTTCATACAAAATAAGCTAATGATTATGCACAAAATCGATTAGGAAAGTAAAATTCACTTTCTTCACGGATGGTCAAACCCCGGCGATAATGTTTTGTTTTTCATTTTACCAGCTTGTCGCGGGTCGACTTCCAAATTTGATGATTTTGCATATTCTTGATGTTATTATTAAATCAGTCTGTTTGGCTACGTCATTCCTCATCGATGGGTGTTTTTATTTTCTTAATTTTTCTATTACAGAATTACATGACTTTGCATTTAAGCTTATCTGAGATCCAAATAGATTGTAGATCTGTACCTGCAGTTTTCCACTTATGAAATGCATTTTGATTAAAATTTGGTCAAAAGTTGCAGGTATAGCACTTGATTACGCAGCATTTATGAAAATCTTTACCTATAGAAAATGCAACTTTTTCTCAGTAAATATTTTGCTGCTGGCTAATTTACTTCTCCACGGTACGAGCCACGTGTAATAAGCTTAATTAGCCGCCAAATATGTATGCAAATCTATGCGATATCTTGAATTTATCATTGTATTATTTAGTTTTTGTGGACAAAATTTAACTCTCTCATTTCAAACTTATCATTAATTTTGATCAAATAATAATTTGTCCAATTTATTTTTACTGTAGAAAAAATTATGGTATTTCAGAAAGTATAGTTAAAACTTAAGAGGGAGGGTGTACTTGAATGAATTTCCTACGAAATTACATAAAAGCTCTTTTTAGTTTCATTTGCATTCCACATCAACAGCACACACCAAGCTTTTACTGTCTATTTTAGATTGCTGTCCCTTTTCAATCGTTACAATCGTGCAACCTTACAAGCCTCAACACTTTAAAACTGTCAGAAAATCCTTTGAGAAAATGAAACCAAAACCCCAGAGTTTTGAAGATTATGCTATAATGTTAAAGAATTACAAATAGTTTTCCATTGTCTGTACTCTTATTGACAATGGATTTGATGTCACAAAATGTTTAAAACTCAAATGGAACCCCAGCTGGGGGGGACTCCCATATATCGTTGGGGTCAAAATCAGGGATCTGGTCTCTTTTAGGGTGTATTAAAGGTTGTGGGGCCTCCAAAGTCTAAGCTGGTATCTTTTAGGGTATCGTTTTAAGAGAATAACATATTACATAATAATAACAGCAACGACAGCTTTTAAATTAGTATCTCTTAGGGGTAAAAATCTTATGCTGCCACGCCCACCTTCGTAAGACTCCGGTATCTTATCTACTTTTATAGACACTGAAGAGTTGTTTTTGTCCTATTTAGGTCTACTCAATCCTGTTATGTCAGCTTGCAGTGACTATTGCATTTATCTGCTTTTTCCTTTACTAGTAAGTATCATATTGCCATTTCATTGGTACTAATGCTGACTCAAGCCTCTTTGTATTGTTTCAATATTTTCTTCCATCAGTCACTCAGTTTATACAACAGATATTCAATTAAACTTTCCTGGAAGGAAAGAAATGTGAGAGGCCCATTGCACACTATACAACTTACTAATGTTGTTCTGTTGCTGTTAAAGTCGATATATCTGCAGATGATAACCTGTGTTGCTGGTGGTCAGCTGTTTTGGAGGCAGAGCAATAATGAAGAGACCCTTCATTTTTTTCTCCGCCACAAAACAGCAGACCTCAGCAACCCAGGATAGAGATGAACATTGTTCAGCAGGTGGAAAAATTGGTGATCAACACCTTTTCTACAACCACTTTAAATTTCAGTCACTTGAATTTAGCCCTTGAAAAAGAGAACATCCCTTCTGTCAGCTGGCTCAAATTTTATTACACTATCAGTAAGTCAGCAGACTGTACTGTACAACCATTCAAATGTGGTACATTTAACACATAGATTCCATTTTTCCATGCATCTATCTCTAACAGATGCACAAATTTATGACATCAAAATGTGGTGAGAACAAAATGTATGCCACAGCTGAAGTTGAGTGGCATGACTGTTGTCCTCACCACATTTTGACATTTTCTGTGCATCTAATAAAGGACAGACTCATGGAAAAATGGAATCTATTTGTTTTATATAATATTCCTCAAAATATTTCAACCAATCAGAGTGTGCGTAAGATTCAATGACGTCATCTGTGTGTACTGTAATCACACAGTTCTCGACCAATCAGAATGTGCGTAATATATGTACCAATAATTTTATTGTTATATAATATGGCATAGGTAATGAACAGTTTGTAATAAAAACCCAGTAAGAGATGTTAACACTGTACATGTTACCATTTGTCATTTAGATATTAGCAGCAAGCTTGTACAAACTTTTCTTTTGAGTTTTCTGTTTATTTTAGTGAACCAGTGAAACACTATGCTTTGAGTCATCCAGGAATCTTTTATGGCGCATTGTAAGTATTAAGATAGCAACTTTTCAAAGTCTACTTTTAATAGTCCAGTTTCCAATTACTAGAGACCACTGAGCTTCTTGACAAAAGGCTCATTAATGCAGGGTTAGCCTCCTTTTCAAGAAAGACCCATGGGATTAAAATTGATTTCTTTATTGTCCTTAGTCAAAATTCATTGCTTATCTTGCTGGTATTTTCGAATAATAATTTACCTTGACTCGAGGCTAACCCTGCGCCAATGTGTCTGTTGTCTAATTTTAAAGTGGTATGAACAAACTCAAAAAGGTCTATTATAGTTTTTTCTGGCATATAGCTACATGTATGTATTTCAAAAAAGGCTGACTAAGCGAATGGCAATCAGTGATTGGTGATTGCACAAGGAAATTTCTGGTAACAAGAATTGCTTAATTCTCATTAATCAAATACCCAAGCAATGCCAGTACCATGCAGTAAAAACCTTACTGGACAAAGTCAGGCCAATAGGCAATTCATATCAACTCTGCGCTGGATAGCGGTCTAATAGTAAGCGTGACCACAGTTCCTTATGATTGTGCAATCACCAGTCGCCGATTGCCATTTGCCGTTTACCCCGTCAACCTTTTTTGAAATAGCTACATGTATTATATGAAAAGTAATAATCCATTTGAGTTAAATTACTATATATATTGATTTTAATTTCAGGGCTGTTACATTTGTAACAATGATTGCAATGGCTTGTTGTGAAAGTGTGAGGTATGTATCAATTCAAAAGTAAAATACCTTAACATTGCAATTTTTGTGGTGAATTTTAGCTCTCTAGGGGAAGATATAGTGTACAAATAGTTATTAATAGCAATATTATTTTCAGCAGAAAAAAATGTCAGTTTTTACTAAGATTGAATAAGAATGCCTGAGAATTACTGACATCAATTTAGAACAAAATTTAGCCATTGTGAGAAACTTGCTAAAATTTGCAAAATTAGTTTGTCGCTAAAAATACTAACTTTAAATAAATTTATTAAGTTCCTCTTATGATCGAGACTGTAATACAAGGATAAATGTGTGCATGCAGTACTTCTGCCCCCAACTAATGACATTAGCATGCTGAATATTAAATGGAGCAAACTTAAAGTCAAGCAAAATGTTTTGCTCAAAAAATGTCATGCAATAGATCTAATCCACACATCACAATGTTTTCCCAATTCATGCATGACAAACCTCTAGATGATTCATTTTCTTTTGTTTTTACTCTTCAAAAAATTTGTGAGTATCCCAAAAGAATAATGATGATAACTGACAAGTTTTTAACAAAGGCAAATCATTTCTCAGGAGATTTGTCACACTGGGAAAACATTATCACACAATGGATTAGGCCTAGTTCAAACGTTCGCATCTCACATGTGTCGAATGCAATGCAAATGAGATGGTAATGAGTAGAAACAAAAGATTTGACTAATTTGCATTGAATTCAGCACATGTGAGATTCGACGTTTCGAACTAGGCCTAAGGTCCATTACACAGTCTGGTTAATGTAGCTCAGGAAAACAAACCTCATGCGACCCAAACTTTCAGCTGACATAGACATGCACCCTTACATACAGTACAACACTTTGACTATGACAAACTTTTATGAAGAGTTATTGTACAAAATTTTGAAATTCTTTTTGTTTTCCTATTCCAGGAGGACATTTCCTACCAACTTCATCTTTTTGTGCTTATTTGTAAGTATTTGACATTTCCATTTTCCCTAGCTCTGCATATTTGCTCTGTACTCCAATTTTTTAACATGATATGATTTCAATGTGTTCTATTAGACCATTTGCGAGGGATATCTTCTTGGTGCTGTATCAAGGTGAGGAATTACTAAATGAATCAAAGTTAAATATTAGGGGCATGTATACCAGTGAAAATAAGATGTGCCTTATATATACAAGGTGTGAACCTCTCCTGCTTATAAATGGCATTTTTAGTCTAAGACGTGCCTTATTGAGGAACAGCATTCTGAGCTGTTTCTTGATAAGGCTCAAATAAGGTGTAACTTAGACTAAAAGTGCTGTTTATGGAAACTGAGGTAAGGTGTGCCTTAGATAAAGGTGCTTGTCATTTTTGTTTTTATACATGGTCCTATTGATTTGCTATACCTTAATAATTTAAGCCAGAATCCTGATGACATTTTGACCCCCTTTCTATACCACAATCCTTTTCAAAAACCTTTCAAATTCTAAACTCCTTTGGGAATACAAACACAATAGTTTTAATTAGAGAACAAAAGCTAAATGAAAAGGATTCTGGTATAGAGTGGGGGTCAATATGTCATCACGCTTTTTAATAGGGTTTATGAAACAGTCCATAAGAGTATTTTTAATGATAAAAATTTTGTTTTTAATGATAAAATCTATTTTTAATAGTGTTTACAACAAAGATGAAGTGCTTATGGCTGCAGGAATAACAGCAGTAAGTTTATTGGATGAAGTGCTTTTATTGGTTTCACCACCTCCCCTCCCCTCCCCTAAACATCATCAGCCTCTGCATGTACAGTAACTGTATTAATTGCCTTATATAATATGTACAATGTACTCGCAGTTTAGAATTTTCGAATTAATATAAATAAAATGTCTAAAGATAAACACTATCTTCAGGAACTTTCATGTTGATCCTGTAATGCAATGTAGCTGTCATGACAGCAAGCTTATAACATGTATGTCTGCACCCATACTGTACATAATAAATGCATGTTCAATGTAATGCACGGAAAATGGGCAATTACATTCCTGATGCTGTATTTACTCTCACTGTATAGGTTGTCGTTCTTGCCATCACCATTTTTGCATTCCAGACAAAGGTAATGTGATTAGTTAATCATTTAAGGGTATTGTAAAGCTTTTGGGGCTGCTGCCCTGTAAGCAATATCCTGCCTACCTTTGTGGCAAAACAATTAAATAAATAAATAAATGTAAAGTACACACTTGCAGGTCTTGATTTTTTGTTATGTATTTCCAGTATGACTTCACCATGATGGGAGGATTTTTGTTTGTGGCTCTCATTGTTCTCATCTGCTTTGGTTTCCTTGCCATTTTATTCCGCAGCAGGGTAAAGTACTGATTTGTTATAAATTGTAATCTTTCTGTCAAATGTTGGTGAATTAATTTATGTTGCCTAGGTCTTCTTGACTTTTGATATTGTTTTAGAAAATCTGTTGTATATGTTCTAAATGTAATATGATCATGCAACTCACTTTATTAGACAATGTTTTTTATCAGTTTGTATCATTGTTATTTTAAAGGTGGTGAACATTGTCTATGCCTCCCTTGGAGCTCTGTTATTTGCACTGGTATGTGACATTTTGAGAAAAGCCTTGGTTTTGTATAACTAGTGCGCTTATTAGATTAGCCTAAAATATTAGCCTTATTGGTGATATTGGCCAGAATTGTTTTGGAGGTATACACAACCTGTGAAAAGTCATCTAGATCAACAGAAAATGATTCCAAATCCTTACCTAATCAACTATTTACTTTCCCAGTTTTTGAGGTATACACACACATGTGTTGTGCATTTAAGGTAGCTATAGATGCTGTTGTATTATTAGTGGTCTGAAACTGCTTGTGAGGTAGAAAATTTGTTGCATTGAAACCTAACAACTGAATGTTACTTTGTATTACAGTACTTGGTTTATGACACACAGATAATGATGGGAGGAGGCAAAATGTATTCCATCTCTCCTGAAGAGTACATCTTTGCAGCATTGAACCTGTATCTTGATATCATCAACATGTTTCTGTATATCTTGCAACTGGTGTCTGCTGCTTCAGGTGATTGACAGTATAGCTAAATAAATAATAATAAACTACTCGAACAATATGGTTCTATGTGGCTGTGAATAACTCATATGGCAATAGCCATCATTGTGTTAAGTCCATCCCATTTCTAGGTATTTTTCAATTCGACACATCCACCTTCCACATGTATTTATAGCATGCATGCCATGCTGTGATTCTAATTTTTGACAGCTCCATCCTGTGATCATGTCCCTTTTTTGGTTTATCACAGTCACATGGAATCTGTCCATAAATAAACAAAACAAATAAAAAATAAAAAATAAGATAAAGAATATTAGAAATAAATAGAAATAATGTGAAAAGAAAAGATGTCGAAAATCTAGTATGTATTATTTTATGGATTGGTGCACTGTATGTCTGTCTGTAGCAGATTTTTTATCATGGTGTGCTAAATGCATGCTTGTTTGTTTTGATTAGGAAACAAGTAATGTTATTGATGGCAACCAACATGTTGTCAGAAAGGGAATGTCATCTGTTTAATTTCTTTAGAGAAGAGTACTTATGTATGCAAACTGTGTTAATGTAAAGCTTTGAAAGTAGTATGCTTTCTATGCTCAGAGGATAGGTTTTAATTACTCAGAAGCACATTCAGTGTTTGTCACTTATTCAGCTCAAATATTTCTTTACATGTGATCTGCAGCTAGCAAAGCTGATAAGTGGTATATGAAATGTAAATACTTGCATATTGTAGGTATAGACCTCTTGCAGCATGTTGGAATTTAGCTCAATCTGGGGGTCAAAACAATTTTAATTCTCAAGAGAATTATTTTGTTTTGTCCCCCAGATTGAGCTGCTCTGACATCATGTGCAAGGGGTCTATTGCATATTGTGCAGAGATTAAGTGCCACTCAACAGGGATACAGTAATATGTATTTGCACTGTAAATTGGCACATTGACTGATAAAAAACAAATAAATCATGATAAAGAAAGGAGCTACATCTTTGAACAATTCTCAACAAATTCGTCACAATGCATTCAGCTGCGTCAAACAAAAGCTGTTGCATAAATTTGTTGAGAAGCCACTTCTCGATCCCTCCCAAAAAACTTGAAGTACCTGTTTAAGCTTACTTTTTCCTGTTTTATATTTTTGTTAAAAAGTTCCATCTGATCTCCATGTCCCAGTTTTTTTTGAATGCGCGTTTTTTTCTTTTTTGTTTTAAAATGTATTTATTTATTTATTTATTTATTTATTTATTTATTTATTTATTTATTTATTTATTTATTTATTTATTTATTTATTTATTTATTTATTTATTTATTTATTTATTTATTTATTTATTTATTTATTTATTTATTTACTTTGTTTGTTTGCTTGGTTGGTTGGTTTGCTGCTGCTGTGCAAATTGTTGAATAATTCTCTTTGCAGCCTCAGTTGAGCAGGCGAATGAATGTATTGTCTTATGCATTTCTTTAACAATGGCTAGTAAAGTTTGTAGAAAACACATTTTTGCGCTCTTCATCCTTTTTCGAGATTGCGCATGCCAGCGTATTCGTCGATTTTTCGCGCGCTTTTTAGGTGCGGACGCGTCATTTCCCGCCTTTTTTCGTGAAGCATTGGATTTCGCGAGTGGAAGCGATTCGGAAGCAGTTTAATTACATTCTTTGCTTTGACTTTGGTGAAGGAAATACTAGTCTTCTTCGCAGCAGGAAATACTGGCTCATGACCTGAAATGAAGTTCTGGCTGCAAGTTGAAATTTTAATTGAGCTAGATCTGATTAGCAGTATGAAGACAAAAGGTATGTATACTGAATGTAGTATTCGACTTGTAGGTAACGTTGAAACTGATTTTTAAAATCAACTGTTCATTTATGAAGTGTCATTCATACATCATTACATGGACAAATACACTTTACAAAAGCTAAAAGTCTATGAGATCTCTTTAGAATCGCGTTTCTTCGAGTTAGCCATCATGGAAGAAGTTGGTTTTCAAGAATGCCTCAAAAAATTAGTGAAGGCTTCTGAGCCCGGGCACTGCCTTGCATGCTATGTGCACGGTGCACCACATTCTCCTCGATTCTAAGGATATCGAATTCTAAGGCTAACGAATTTGCCCGGGAAGTAATTTTAAGTTTGCCAATGAAGTTTATTGTGAACTTCCAAAGTATGACTTGAATTCCGGACAAACTTCGAAGCTTGCGAGAAACTGACCATACAATTAACTCCGGCTAGGCAAAATGGTATTCGATGTATCATGACTTTGCGTTACTAATGCACTTGCCGTTAGCTATAAAAGAAATATTGGAGGATTTAGCCCAGACTTGATAAATGCTATCCGGAACTTATTTGAAAGAAACAACGTGATCAGAGACGAGCTTCATATTTTGAGGTCGTGTACGGCACGAAAACGAGGACTAGTGACTCCCTAGCTCTTTTTGTTGTATATTTAAAACGTCCATGGTGCAGTGAACGACTATACAAAGTTTAAGACGAATGACATTTCTCCTTTTATTTCAAGGGAATCACCTTAACGAAATAATAATAAAGAAACATAATGAGGATATTCATAGATCCACTATGCAGGCTAACATATTATATCCAGTCAACGCGGAGATAGTGGGTTACAGGGGCTTTAGCACCCTTCTCCCCTCCCCCACCCCATTTCTCGAAAGCAGTATGTGTTTTAGAAAAACATTTCAGTGCGGGGACTTTACCCTCTCCTTTAAAGAGGGCCACTATGCAGGCTAACATATTATATCCAGTCAACGCGGAGATAGTGGGCTACAGGGGCTTTAGCACCCTTCTCCCCTCCCCCACCCCATTTCTCGAAAGCAGTATGTGTTTTAGAAAAACATTTCAGTATAAGCTGCAAATTCGAAGCATCTTCTGCACTTAATTATCTCTCTTCGAATCAGAATTTCCCTCCGCATTGAGCATAATAAAAATCAAAAATCACTTGCAGCAAAAAGAGCAACTTTGTAGTGTGGAGACATTTGGGCTGAAACGTATAACTTGATTCTTATTTTGATAGAAACTAGTGTCACTTAGAGCGCAAACACAAAAACCATGAAACAACTTAGTGACTAAATAGTACTAAGCAGGCCATTGTTTAATTATTGCTGTTTTGTACTATTCAGTTAGGAATGTTTTGTTGCGCTCTGAAAAAATGCGGCATTAGATTCGTCCCAGTACGTTATAGCACACAGAGCGTAGGAATATGCGAGGGACCTTCTTTCCTATACCGCAATTTGCTTGAGTGAACATGAAACAGTTGCGCAGTATTCCCATGCACTGGAATATAGAATGTCCGACAAACATCGTAGATTTCAGAAAGATTTACCGCATTTACTGTTTTTTTCATAACGTACTCTTAGAATAAATAAATTCCAAGACAGACACATAAAGTTTTCAGCAATCTATGTATATTCGTGCTGTATACTGACAAAAACGTTTCTGGCTTGTCGGACGTAGCAACAGTAACTAAGATGGAACACAATGGATAGCGGCCCTCTTTAAAGGAGAGGGTAAAGTCGACGCACTGAAATGTTTTTCTAAAACACATACTGCTTTCGAGAAATGGGGGAGGGGAGAAGGTTGCTAAAGCCCCTGTAGCCCACTATCTCCTCGTTGACTGGATATAATATGTTAGCCCTCGTAGCGGCCCTCTTTAAAGGAGAGGTGAAGTCCCCGCACGAGGGCCGCTACGCAGGCTAACAATATGCCAGATGCTTTTGCTTGTGTTTTTGTATCCAACCAAGCAGTTTTCTTTTTAAATATAACAGTAATAAAATATTAAATGTCCTTCGCAGCAACCGGGGATTTCGTTACGCAACTTCTCAAGCCAGGGTTGAGAACATCCCCGGGAACCCAGGGGTAATATTCTGTCGCTCGTTTCTCGTTCCCAGAAAAATTATCCCTGGGCACAATGTCTGTCGGAACTTGTTCCGGAAGTTGAGATTCAAAATGGCAGCTTTCAAATAATCCAACCAATCTGATTGGTCGATCCGCTGGGGTCGACCAATCAGAAAAGAGACGAATTTTAACTTTCGGAACAGGTTCTAACAGACATTGTGCAACGAGCGACAGAATATTACTCCTTGGGTTGAGAAGCGCTGCGTGAAACCGACTCGGCTATCATATAACGTGAATAGATTTTCAGTACTCATGTTGAATATTTTAGTGTTACGTTTATTTAGCTGTAAAAATTTATGAATAAATGATATTGTATGGTTACCAAGGTAACATCCCTAAAAAGGCACAGTTTAACTGAATAAAATATAAATTGAATTTGTGTTTTGAACACTTTCTTTCTCAAGAGGGAACAAAAAAACTTGATAACCATGTCCTCCTCAATAAAATTGAATTTTTGTAAACGTTTCTTCAATTTTAGGGGGTGTTTACATGGCACTAGGATATCATCCCAGCAAGCGAATCATCCTACCTGTTATACATTTACTGCATTCTGTTTACATGGAAATTTGTGTCTTCACTTCGGGTACTAGGATCATCCTACTAAACAGAATGCAGTACATGTATAGCAGGTAGGATGATTCGCCTGCTAGGATGATCCTAGTGCTAGGATGATCTTAGTGTCATGTAAACACCCCCTTAGTATTGGATAGTTACCCTTAAATTGCCTCTGCTCGCGCAGGGTAGTTGAGTGTTAATTGAATAAAATCAATATTCAAATAATCGTAAATTACAATAACTTCAAGTGCATATGAAACATCCCAGCATGCTTATATTACTTTTGAGTAACAATAATTGTAGTTTCAAGAAGCGTCATGCATTTTTGTCAAACCACTGTTCTTCTTTGGGTATGACTCTTGTCAATAGTTCCTGTTTATCTGCATGGTCCAAATATTCCTTGCTTTTGTCAGTCATCCATTTCGTCTAGAATATTGAAAACAAATGAATAATATTATAAAACAGTAAAACTAATGCATACAAATACAAAGACCAATTTAAATTCTATTATATATGATATTTATGTTTGCAAACTGTGTTAAGGTTTACTTTCTGTTTTCATTAACCCCTGAAACAAAGTGTACAGTTGGTAGTGCTAAATAAGCTAAAGTGCATTTCAAGGGCTTATAAAAACCACTTTAATAAAAAATTATACTCTATACCTTATGTGCTACATGAAATATAACGTTTTATCACCATCAAGTATTCCATGTTCTTCAGAATTGGCAGTGGTATACGCATGCAAGTACAACAAAAGATTCATATAGATACACACAAAATACATTAAGAGTTTTTGATAAATAATAAACATCAAAGATTTGAAGAATACTTTAGAAAGTGTATAAAAAGAACGTAAAAATTCCATCTGATCCCATTGGAAGCCCCCTCGTCTTTTTTGGATGCGCAGGTTTACATAAAGAGATAACTACGAGACTATCAAGATGATGTTGTTTATTGAATATATTCAAATAGCTCTTATGTACAGCAACTAATTAGATTATTTCAATGATTTTTCACTTGCAAAAGTGAATGCTTAAGGAACGGAAATATTTACAAACTCCGACTTTGATCATAATCTGTTCGATAGAATCTCTAATGTGAGCTTTAGCCGACCTAATAGCAGTCGTGTTGTGTTGCGTAGATTGCAATGTGTCGTATAACGAAAATCCTACAGGCTTTCCTTAAGGAAAAGAAGAAAAACTTCTCCAAAAAGGGTCTATGGTAGGTAGAAGTTTACCAAGTGCTGATGCGACGTGTAATAATCTAAGCCACCATTTAATTCCAGTTTTTCGGAAAAGTTCTTTGAAGCGAATAGCACCTTTACATAAATGCTCTTGTCTTGTCTATAATTTTGGATATCCGAACCGCCTTATATAACTTGTGCTAACACGAGGGCTAACAGATTTCTTGGCGCGGTACTGGTTATACGGATATTGTCTTGGAATTTGGCTTCTTTTGAAAGAGCCAGGCCCACAACAACGATGTGGACATTCTAGTGCGCACACATCCTTACAAATACGTGGGCAAGCACTACCGTATGGAAGCTCTGATATATGAATATTTGGACGAGCGTTCGTTGGTGGATGGGGTCCACAGCATCTTCGAGGGCATATTGGTGCACATCTTTTGTAGCAAAGAGATGGACAAGTATCATCGCTAATTTCATTTCTTGTCTTTGGTCTGCCGACATCGTTTCTTTTGCAGCAATATGTTGGGCAGGTGAGCATACAGTTCATTGGAGTGCATACTGGCGCAGCAGGGCATTGATTGACAGCTGCAGCTGTTGGAATTGCTTTGGTCGGTGCAACAGTTGTTACAGGCTTAGTTGGAGGCTTGGTTGGATTGCTACAGAATACAAAAGCAGAAAACGTCAGACAAATTATACGAACAGCAGCTTGATTTAAGAAACTGTCATTGATCTAAATTATACATACGCATTTTTGCCACCTGCACAGCATTTTTGAGGACACAAAGTCAAACAGAACTTGAGGCAAATTGGTTTGCACAGATCAGCCTTTAATTTCCCTCCAGGAGTACCAGGAGAAGCAACAGCTGTGCTCTGGCCCTGAGGGGTTGCGGCTGATGGATACTGTGAGTAGGATGGATACGATGGGTAGCCTGCTCCGTAAGATGATGGCATATAGGATGGTGCTGCTGCAGCATATGGATTATATGATGCTCCTCCACAGGCAGTAGGGGGGCTACATGGTGAGGCTGGAGGTGGTGGTGGTGGTGGTGGTGGTGGTGGTGGAGGTGGTGGTGGAGATGGACGAGGTGCTGGTTTTGGAGCGGGAGCGGGACCACAGCCAGCTGGAGAGAATGAAGGTTGACAAGGTTGTGGCATCATAGGCATCGGTGGTGCCATTGGCATTGGCATTGGCTGAGGAGGAAACATTACTGGAGGTGGTGGAGGCATTGGAGGGGGTGGAACTGGTGGTGGCATTGGTGGAGAGCAGCATCTGTGTTGCAAACAGATTGGTGTGCACTGTCGCTGGCAAGATGAAAGACATGGTCCTCCTTGCGCGGACATTGGTCTTTGCTGCATTTGTGGCATTTGTGGCATCTGTGGGTATCCTGGCATTTGTGGATATCCAGGCATCTGTGGCATTTGGTAAGGGTTGGGTTGATAGGGGTTGTGTTGATAAGGTGATGGAGGGTAGTGTCCGTATGGGTTATAATGACCATATGGATTATAAGGATTGTATGGTCTGGGTACAGCGGGTTTAGCCTTTGGTTTTCCTTTTTTCTTGTCTTTTTTGTCCTTCTTGTCTTTTTTGTCCTTCTTGCCTTTTTTGTCCTTCTTGCCTTTTTTGTCTTTCTTCTTGTCTTTTTTGTCTTTCTTCTTGTCTTTTTTGTCTTTCTTCTTGCCTTTTTTGTCTTTCTTCTTGTCCTTCTTATCTTTGGCTGCGTCTTGATTTTTAGCACTTTTCTTCATAGCTGCAAAGTAATATCAGTCATATCAGTCTACTAAGACAATAGCAATGAAATTAATGATTATATCATAAAATGTGCATATATTCAACAATTATACTTATTTAGTCGTTAAGTATGAATTGACTTTATCTATTTGATTAGTTTTTATTATGTTTTACTTTTATGTTTCTAAGTGCGTTTACTACAGTTACTGTTTTTTTGGTAACGTAATGTGATTATCGTTATTGATGCTCCTGCAAAATATTATATGCGAAGAAATATTAAAAAGAAATTTAGTTTGCTGACAAAATGGTCGTAACGAGAAATTAATTTTGTCTGTTATTCCGCCTGTCTCCTTGTTTGTTTGCTTGCTTGTTTGTTTGCGATTGGTTGCATTAATAATAGTGTCCGCCTGTTTGTTTGTCTATCTATTTGTTTGCTTGTTTATTTATTTGTTTGTTTGTTCTTTCGTTCGTTCGTTTGTTCTTTTGTTCGTTTATTCTTCGTTCATTTGTTTGTCTGTATATTTGCTTGTTCGTTCGTTCGTTCGTTCGTTCGTTTGTTTGTTTGTTTGTTTGTTTGTTTGTTTGTTTGTTTGTTTGCTTGTTCGTTCGTTCGTTCGTTCGTTTGTTTGTTTGTTTGTTTCGGTTTTCGTTTGTTTGTTTGTTTGTTTGTTTGTTTGTTTGTTTTTGCTAGCCCGTAAAAGTAAAGGTGGTGAACTTCTTCAACGATCATGTTGTCAGCATATAAATTGAAAAAGAACAGTTGGATTAAAGATTATTACCTCTGATAAGTTTGAGGAATTGTTCTCTTACTGCAAGAAACAGAGATGAGAATATTTGCACCTCATTGTTCGATAAACAATTTAAAATGAGTGAAATATCAAAAATCATTTCATGTTTTAATTTGTAACGATTATTTATTATATATATATTATTATTTTATTCATCTTCGCCCCTGCATAAATAAAGACCAATAACAAATGACAAATACATTACGGGGGTAGGGATGCCACAACAGCATAACCAATTACTGTGGACCCATTATCATTACTATATAACAATTATTGCCATTATAAGGACAGAAGCAATATTGAAGCTGACTATTTGAAAAAGTTGACTGCTAGTGAAATCTAAAATTCACTTACATTTTGCATTTTTCGTTAACGCGGCGTCTTTCTTCTTTTGATCATCCTTCTTTTTCTCGTCTTTACTAGGTGATTCACTTTTTGGGGCATCGATGCTTTCGCCCGTGGAATCTTTCTCGGTTTCAATGTCTTGATCATCTGATGAACCTTCATCTTCATCTTTGTCGTCTTTTTCTGGTTTTGCACGAGCGATGGTGCTCTTTTTGTCTAAAAGATGTATTTCTTCAAGTGGTGCATTGGATCTTCTATTAATAAAAACTGAATAAAAAGACAGACAAATTCACATTAGGAATCTAAAAGATTTTGAGATTACAATATAATATATCGGCATTTTACCCTTACTTTTCAAGGAAATGTGTACAAGCTAAATCCGTGAGACGATTTTTTATTTTTCAATTTGATTACGTAAACTTGGTACTATGGAATCATTCTCTCGTGTTTTGATGGTGCATTTTGCATAACACAAAATGTTTGATCTCCATCAGCCGAGCTCAACACGCTTGAATACACAAATCTGCCACTCCCCCAACAGATTTCAGTCCTACTAGAAACGTGAAAAAGCCGAGGAAATTTGAATAGTAGAAGCCCGTTGGTGCCAATCTCATGTTTTCCATACCATAAAACTTACAGCTTTCAAAGTATCACATTGCTTGAAAAATTGACTTTGACGATTTAAATTGCTGTCAGTTTCGCATGATTTAACAAAATTAGCTATTTGCTTTTATGTTTACGAGCACTACCTGCCGATCGAACATCAACAATTTTTTACTGTTTACGACTTGGCTTATAAATTTTCTTCGCGATATAATCAAAACTTGTAAAAAGGGACTATGAGTGAAATATCAATAGCACAGGCGGCTGCGGCACAAGTTTAAGGCAGACTTAGCACTGTAGTAATGCTGATTTTAAGAAATCTAATATTGAAAATAAAATTGTCGGATGAAGTGTTCTTATGTTGTACAAAAATAGATAAAATCGTGACTTGGTCGTACAAGTTAAGATAACTCTGATTTACCATAATCGTTGTCTAAGTCGACACTTGACAATGCAAACACCACACATCCTAGAAAGACCAACAACGTAATCCCAACTTTTGACATTTTGGATGGGAAATCAATGCTAAGACATCTGAAAAAAGCAAATTGTACATGGTTAACAGAGAAACTATTTACACGACTATCTCAGAAACTATACAATTGAAATTGAAGTTTTTAAGCGGCGTTCTCCAAAGCAATATATACTACACACTATGTAATTTAAATTTCATAAAGTGTTTTATGAACTGTAAAAATTAAAGAGCCATACCTGTGAAGAAATCATATACCGTAGAGTTCCCTTAAACAGGGGTGGAAATTTTATCAGAGATTCCTGCGGGTATTCAGGTGTTTAAGTATGACGTCACCCTTGAGTTGCTCGGTGGTGATTTCTGAAATAAAGCTGATTGGTTGATTGTTGGGAAATTATATAGTGCTTGGTATAATGAGGGGAAAACAACAGGTTGCAATGGATTGTCTAACATCACTAGTATCAAAGGGCAAATTACTGCTACGGCACTTAACTCCAAACAAACCACTTCAGTCGACTTAACACGATATTGTTCTTTGGATAAAAAGGAAATCTTATACCTGATTGTTATTTCAATTCAGTTAGTGCAAAATACACAGTCAATTGTTTTTGAATATTGACCTGTTGATATGTGACTGTCGGTAAACATTTCAAAATTGTTTGTTTGATTGACTTTGATATTCGAACTCATCTTGTTATTTGCTATTTTTCAAAAATATTACCAAAAACATTTGATGTTGTTTGATTTATAAACCCAATGACTGTAACCACAACATAAAAACGCAATTTCCGTCTATAGTTGCTTGTTTGTCTGTTGTTTGCATGTGACACGCGCTAAGCAAGTCACCATTTTATGATTTATCTTCATTCGGAAGCAACGTTTCTAATTCGTATACTTCAAAAAGACGTCATTGAGACTAATAGCGACTACGGATTTACTCTTTACTTCTGTTAGAGAATAAATAATAAATTTTATGAAGATTTTGCCTCTTTGTTGGATCCTTGAGTAAAGTAACCTTACATACATTAAAATGTCAATGCACAATAGTTAATTACTAAGGCGTGGTCATACACTACTTGATAATTGAGAAGCAAGTGCAAATCCAAAAGCCACTCCTTGTAGGCATTTTCACACCGGAGGCATTTAATCACAAATTAATCTGCAAAATTGAATCGGCAAAGAAAAATGTGGATAAGGAACAAAACTTTTATCTCCCATTTTTATGTGTTTAGGGTTAATATGCCATCTTTGATCATTTTGCTTGTTAACTGGTGCTGATGCCTACTTCGATTCAATTCAGATTCTCTGTTTCAGGTAAACTGCTCACCATCGAGATGACCTTCTAAAGATAAATGGCTTAAAATCAATGACACCTCTTAGTTTCTGACCTAACGTATCTTTTTGGGGGGAGGGGGAGCATTTTAACTTTTAAATTGATAGGTCACGCACAGTGTGGGCTGTCAATATTTATCTCAAAGGCTCAGTGTTTATTTCAGTATTTATTTCAAACGTCTTCAATAGCAAAAGCTCAGTGTTTTAATACAATATTAAGTACATACAACATCACGCGGTCATACGAACATTTGAGTACATTACATCACGACGAATATATAAAATCAAAACAATCGCTTTTTCTACCTACATTTGTCTTTTCTACTGATTCATAATAACATTTTATACAACAGATATACACTATATGTACTTGATTAAGATCGCTATTACCGTTCACCTCTACATGTAAAACCCTATATGTTTTGACTAATTTACAATTTGTATAATTGACTATTCAAACTTTGTCTATCTATTTGCAACAAATGGGAGGACAGTTTGGTTGGCATATGGTTGGTTGGCATGACTGAGGGCAAATTGCTGGTGGAGGTGGTGGTGGAAGTGGTGGTGGAGGCGGTAGTGGGGGCGGTGGTGGAGGTAGAAGTGGAGGCGGTGGTTGTAGGGGTGCGCAGCAAGCTGGAGCACAAGATGGCTGACAAGACATTGGTATTTGAGGAGGAAGTGGTTGTGGTGGTTGGAATACTACAGGTGGTGCAGGAGCGGCACAACATGTGGGAGGGCAGCTCGGAGTACAGACCTGTGAACATGCTTGTGGACACATTGCAGGACCTTGCATGTAAGGAAGCGAGGGTGGTTGGAATGGAGGTGGTGGAATTGGTGGTCCTGGTACATAACGAGGTCTTGGTACCCAGCGTGCTAATGGTAGGCATGGTGGTGGGCATAGATTCGCTGCAAAAGAACAACAAACAGAGATCTTTATTTAAATTCGTAAAAATAGAAATAGAATTTGCTCTATTAAGCTCGACGCACAAGTTGGGGAACATAAAGCTACGGAAAAAGTCTTCTCGTGTGCACTACTTTGCAGACGCGTTTCAGGATAAGGCCAGTTTCCTATATGAGCATAAAGAGTATTTTTACTAATGACCTTATCATTTGTTGGATTTAATTTTACAAGTGGGACACGTCTCACGGCGTAACGGGAAGTCAAAGTGATCTGATCCAGATTTCTATATATATATATATTTTTTTACGCGTTCGCTCCTATTCAAAATGGCGGGCGAAAGACATTGCAACATGTTCTCTAGTGTGTGCGCCAAGCTTTATGTTTATATATGATCTTTGAAGTAGGACAGATTTTGTATGAATGTGAAAGGCGCATGGCACGAGTGTTGTTAAATCCGCACCAAACCATTTGAAGCTTTGTGCCGTATACCGCGATTTTCGGTCATACAGAACCTCTCCTATCGATAAAGCCATTTACGTTGTTCAACTGGAGGCGGTCCCTCTCCACTTCCCGAACCACTACCACCACTTCCAGTAGCTTCATCTATAGAAAAACAAGAAAATATTTTCACTTAAAGTTTTGATAAGCTCAACTAAATGTTAAATGAATTGGTTACCCTACCATTCTCTTTCTAATTGGAATATAGTCTACTATTATAAGTCATGATCACTTCCTTTTAATTTACCTTCATCTTTTAGAGGAGGTTTCTCTGCGGAACCTTTAAAAGAAAAAAGAAAAACGTTTAGAACATGATTAACGCCTTCCAAAACATTTTGGGTTTTTCCAAAACAGCATTTTCCGTATAATCCGTTTGTTTTTCTGTTTGTATTCACAAATTGTCTGCAAAATCTGGTTGTTTTGATGTATTTTTTTATAAGCATCTGCAAAATTCATATTGTTTTCCATTACTTATGATAATGGCTTATTAAAAGTACCACTTTTATGTCAGGTTTCACTGAATTACACTTGATTTACAACACACACATTATTCATGATTCCAACGGCATTAGCAAATATTTTATTTTTTATTACAAAATAACTCTTGCTTCTTTCGTAATATTTTCTCTGGATCATTTTTGATTCACATAATTATAGTTTTTTACCAGAGAATAAATTTGTCTAAAACATAACCAGAATAAATTTGACTGTTTTCACTGAATTGGTACGTGATGGAGAATTTCCTCAATCATGAATACATTGAGTACTACATAATTTCTGCATCCATATAATTCAAGATTTATTAATGCAGGAATTCTGCTACCATAAATACTAAGGCAGACGCAGAACTTCTGCATTCATAAAAAAACTAAGGCTGATGCAGAACTTCTGCGTCCATGACAAACTAAAGCTGACGCAGAAGTTCTGCGTCCCTTTTGCTATGTTGGTTGGAGCGCAGAACTTCTGCACCCATTTTGCTATGTTGGTTGGAGCGCAGAACTTCTGCATCCCTTTGGCCATTTGAGTTGGTGAGTGCAGAACTTCTGCATCCCTTTGGCCATATGGGTTCGAGTGCAGAACTTCTGCATCCCTTTTGTCATGTGGGTTGGAGCGCAGAATTTCTGCATCCTTTGACATAAAAGGTTAGATCAAACAGTTTTTGCAGCACTGATACTAAGGCTGCAAAATTCATGACATTTTGTGATTTTAATATATTGTGCAGTAGAAATGAAGTCTTTTTAGAAGTTAATAAAAAGTGTCTGTAATAATTCATTATTTTTTGCAAATAAAATATTCCTGCTGCTGAATATGATGTGTTTTCAAGTAAATAGCTGTTTTGGAAAAACTCAAAATGTTTTGGAAGGCGTTGATTATGATTATGAAAGTTTAGACCATGATTATGATCTTATGATTGGCTACAAGCACTTTTGTAGTACAGGGAAACCTGGATAAAATGAACATGCCAGTAAACCAAAGAAATTGGACGTCATAGTAGGGTTTTCATTATAACCAGATTTGTTATTAGTATTTGACTCATGCAATCAATTCCTCCTCAACGGCCCCTGTGGGAACAAGAGGAAGGGGCCGTTGTACTAGTATCGTTTTGAAAAAGGTGACCTTTGTATTTGCGGGTTCGACTGTGAAATATCTAGGAAAGAACCATTTATTCATATACCTGATCCAGAAGGTTCCTCAGCTCCCGATTCAGAATCGTGATATTCAGTATCATCGTGAAATGCAGTTTCCCTTCCTTTTTCATCTGCATTTGCATCATCTTCCTTTTTTTTGGTGGCTGAACTTTCATCTTCACCAGTTTCTACTGACTTTTGATCTTGATAAACTGAAAACGGTTCAGAAAAAAATCAGATATTCGTAGTCGTAGTGTATTAGTATGAGCAAAGTTTGAATGTAACGGTGATTCCTCTGTTTTGCAACGCGCACGTCTGCTGCGCATAGATCAAAACACAAAATTGCGACTGCGAGCATTTTCATTTAAATTACGACTATATATATAAACGCTATAAAACGAAATTTGGAACATTTTTCTAATCTTTTGTGCGATGAAAAGCTATTTTTACAAAACTCGCTCCATTCTCCTCTCGAAAAAGTGCCGTTTTTTTAGCGGGTGTTTTACAAAATATATCGCAAACGAGCACGGTGGCCCCCATTTCTTTATTTCTAATCTTGCATCTTGCGCCAAGATGTCAAAAATCGAATATTTCCGCGTACATATTGCTTTTTCTAAGTTGTAAAAAATGTGCAAAACTGTACTTTACCGAGGTTAAAAGAAACTTATAGATATTCTACTATTTTACCTGTTGCTATATAAAATACTGCTAACAGTTTGTCTTTCTGAGACCTGATAGACTTATCAACGAGTTAGCCAAAGTACATCGAACGTTCGCGCGAAATCGCTAAAATACCCTTTTATTTGAAGCCAGTTATTTCCTAAACAGGCACGATGACTCCTTCTTTTCATTAGCTACGAGACAAGTAACTCAACATACAAAATATCAAATTTTCAGTCATTTTTATCTTCAGTCCCCCTCATGGAGCCATGGGGCTGAACGTTTTGGATGAGGACACAATCCGCTGGCTCTACTCCTCTGACGTCCCTGTGTGAGGACGCTGTTGGATCACACGCACGACGACGATCGAGATAATCTATTACAGATCGAGGAATCCCCTTAATTCGCGCAACTGGCGGTGCCGATCCTACTGGCACTTTTAATTCGTAAATTCTTGAAGCGAAAGTGCTATGTATCAGTTACTTCTTAAGCGGAATCTGACAAACAAGTTTTCCTTGGCAATTTTTTGTCGTCTACACATACATGTTTTCTTTGGCAAGAAAAACTTGGCATTTTTTTTACTACACGAGTTTCTTTGGCAAAGCAAATTTGCCAAGGGAAACTTTCTCGAGTAGATGCGGCTTTACCGTCGCTTGCATATCCTGATGCTCCTGAGACCGTCTCTCCAAATCCCGATGCTCCAACCTCTCCGGACCCGGAAGCGTCTGGATCTGTTGATATAGGAAAATAATATTTTCTTATTATTTTAATAAGATTTAATTGAGATATTGTTTTGATTTTTGTTAAGCAAACACAATTCAAGTGTTATATAATTGTCGCTTTAGGAATTATCGCTATCCGCCCAAAGTTCATTCGAAACAAAGAAAGATTTTCACAAGATTTTTACATGTTCAGAGTATACCAGGAAACCAGCTATCATTTTATCACCTACTCAGTGCCACCAACTTGGGGTGATAAGTTCAAATACTGAGAATAGAACAAACAAAAGAACTGACTCGCTTGCAATCCACCAGCTAAAGGTTGGGAAAATGTCATTCATCTTTCGCCGGACTACTGATTTCTTCGCCTTTGGTCAAGTAATTGTGTGTGTCAAATTTATTGTGATTCTTGCGTTTGAGTTTTGGTAAACAAGTATGTTCGGCGTAGATCAGTTGCCAGTCTTCCTACTGGTGTGAAACACGAACAGAATATTGAAAATGAAGCTGAATAACTACAGATAATCTTAAATTGCTTCTTCATCATTTAAATTGTATTTTTACTGTAAAAAGCTACTTTCGACTAATATCTATAGTGATATGAATAATAAATTTTGTATTGGATAAATAAGATGATCATTTGTTTTGTCCAACCTATGTTGATGATTCTACGACGCGTTCAAAAGTTGTCTATGATCATTCGAGCAAACATTGTTTAAATAAATAAGTCTTCATGCGTTGAGATGCAATTAGTGTGACTGCGTCTCTTACCTTTGTTGATAGGCCATGCTTGTGCACAAACCAAAACTCCTAAAAGTAGACTTGTAATAAGCTTGAAAGGCATCTTGTCGACCCTTGAGTAGAGGAGTCAGAGAATCAACATTTAACAACCTTGTTGGGCGTACATCTTTGACCTATGCTGTAATCTTTTCATCTCATTATTAAACTTTGCTACAGTGCACACAGAGGATTTTAAAAATCATATTTGATATGTACATTTTCACTGAATGCGAACGTCATTATTTTTGATATTTTCTTGAAGACACTTTAAACAATAAAAACAATAGAAAAAATGTCAAAGTGAAAAAGTCGATACTGAAATCTCGACTTCAAGTGCTTTTAAACACGTTTAACAGTTAAAGCTAGTATGTAATTATGAGCTTTTAATGTACTTACCTTCTCCTACTCTTGTTTTAGACGAAGGAGAAGATTTCCGACGTAATAATAGCGTTTTATTAGTTACTTTTTATAAACGTAGCAACAAAACAACGGGTACTAGTAATCCAACTGGTGCTACGTACTAGATTTCTTACAGCGCATGCGCATAAGTGGATCTCTAGATAATCCATTTATCCAAGTCATGTGAATTAAAAATATTTATTCAAAAACTTCTCGTATCTGAAAAACAGACGCTGAAGAAGACGGCTTAATTGCTAGACAAACTAAGAAGTTGCGCATTGATGTTTATTTTCTCGAAATCTGTCATTATTTTGATTCCAAGGTTTACTCTTGGCATTACGTCATTTTTCCACAACACATTAGTTATGAAAGCTCTGTCGTGGCTAACGCATAATATAGCGCCAAGCAAAAATGATATCCTTTCGTAATACATCTGCCTGCGCGTTTTCGTTTCAAGCATTGGAATAATAATAGTAACGTTTTGGTGGTACCCTGACGTCGCCCTGGTATCAGTGACTGGTGCCTTTTCACGATAGTGTGGTGCTTTCTTCTGATTGGCATGTTTAGTTAAGGATAACGTTTTCTGAAATATTCTGAAAAAATGATCACTGATCTATGTTCTTGTCGGGACCTGTTGAGTTGTAAGCCATTAAACTCAAAGAATAACATATCCGTGTGGCGTATCCTGACTTTCAACACCAATACACGTTAATCATCGAATATTTGTATAATTTCCTCTCACATTTTTTCTATATTTCCTAAAAATGACGTGCTGGGTCAGCTTATTATAATGAATCGAGACGCGCGCCCCCTTGCAATTGGACCGTTGAGCCTTTTTTGCATGTCATGTCTCCATTACCGCCAACAGACATTACTTACAGCCACATAGACATCTACCATGTCATCAAAACATGCAAGAAATAATCATTTTTGAAAGTTTTTTCCTATTTTTCCCGGTCAATTAGTTCATAATGGATCGAGAAGCTCCCTTGCAACTGGACCGTTGAGCCTTTTTGTCATGTCTCTATTCCCGCCAACAGAGGGGACATCCACTAATGCATCTCCTGAAAATTGGGACTTGACATCAAAATATCAAACCAATAATTTTTGAAATGTATGAATCTTGCTGTTGCTTCATTTTGGGAGAATTCTCATTACAAAAGCCGAAAATAAAGAGGAATGAAATAATTTCCAATTCAGTAGGATTTGAACGTGATATTACATTCTTGTTCCTGTTTGCGCTCCCATTACCACCTCGGTATTTCTTTTGATGCAATATAGACCGTGTAATTGCACTTACGGCGGAAAACGCTCCAGGAACTGAAGGGGGTCTACGTCTGTGCTCTAGAGCAACTTTGAAACAGACGTTTTGATAACTATCAGATCTTCTAGTGCAATGAAAATATCAAGCAAAGTCACGATTATGGCACAGTCCTAGACCCACAGTCTCTACGTACCAGAAGGTTCCTTTAGTAGATGGATATTTAAACATACATGACGCACGCGACGAAAGATGGCACGCACGTACAATTCTGGTCAGAATGTCTGGGACATTCAAGCACAAAACCGTATTTTCCATCATCCAATATATAATATCGTTGATTCTCGGCTTTTTCCTCCCCCTCCCCTCCAAACAATGTTGCAGTTACCAGGGCATGTACCCCTCTTTCCCAGTCCCAACTGAAGACCAACATTGAGGGGAGGGGGAGGGGGAGGGCGTTGGTAGGGTCATGGGTGCACAAAATCCACCCTGTCCCAAACTAATTAGTCCAGGATTGTACGCCGACGAAAACGAATCCAAATGGTCGACGTCATGCATGCGAAAATGTCGTAAATTTGTAGTCGTTGTCGCCTAGATGTCAGGCAATTCAATTATTTCACGTCGCATCGACTCACGTTTGCAAAAACTCACTAATGTATGAATGAAAATTATACTGCAAAAACTAATGGTTTCATTCTTTATTTTTATCTTTCCCTTTCATTACTGATCACTCAAATCATCATTCTACGGAATGATAAAAACAAATCATTACAAATTGTAATAGTTGAATTCGAATATATCAAATTATCTCCTCAACCAATTTACGTCAACCATAAAAATTGCAAAAAATTATTGAACCCAAATTCAAAATATGTTAGGCTATGTGCAGGCTATGATTTATGACAAAATTGCCGTAAAGATGAGCTACCTAAAATTCTAAGCGCATTATATGTGTACTATTTTGAAGTTTGGCTATTAGGATATTATTAATCTATTATTTACATACACTTCAGCGTTATCTTGTTAGTACATTAGATAGATTAGTTGTAGTGGTTAATATGTTAATAGCATTAGCGTTGCTGCTAGCAAAACGATTAGTCAGTAATATACAGTTTGTTATCAGTGTTATGAGACGAAGGAGTTGATTTATATGATTAAGAAATGACAAAGATTTGATGCCCTAATGTTAAATATAAAGTTGTAGATATCATTGCATATTAAGTTAAGTTAAGTCATGTTTACGTGGTCTTTTTAAAACGTCAAGACCTTAGTTGTTATAAAAATTATTTCTTGTGAGACAGACGTTGAAAGTGCTTTTCGTGAAAATGTATAAATCCTTCTCTCTAACAGAAAATCAAATGTGTGTTCTCACAAATAGACCTTTTTCCAGTTTGATAATTCCGCTGCAAAATTAGACAATAGACGCATAAACACAAGGTTACCCTCAAGTCAAAGTGAATTGTTTAACAATACCAATGAGAGAAAAGCATAAATTGTTGATAAAGAATAACACAAAAATCGAGTTTACTCCCATGGGTCTTTCTTGAAAAGGAGGCTAACCCTGTATAAATGCGCCTTTTGTCAGGAAGCTCAGTTGTCTCTAGTAATTGGAAACTGAACTATTGATTTCCAAACCAGAAATACTGTTTTGATTTTAGTTCTTGCAGCATGTTTTCCATAGATGAACCTCATCAGTCTCTATGCTTATACATGTACAGAAATCAGCTCTGCAGTTTCTCAGCGAAACTATATGCATGTCATTTTACTGATTAAAAAGATATTTTCAACCCCGTCTGCAGCATGTTGCAGGACAGCCAGGAGAGCATGCTAATGGGCCAGGTGCACAAGGTGGGGCACAGGGAGGTGCTGGCATTGGCATTGGTGGAGGCATAGGAGGTGGCATTGGAGGAGCACATGGTGCAGCACATGGTGCAGCTGGTGGTGGAGGTGGCATTGGAGGAGCACATGGTGGGCCGCATGGTGCAGCTGGTAGTGGAGGTGGCATTGGAGGAGCACAAGGTGTGGCACATGGTGCAGCTGGTGCCATTGGCATGGCTATTGCTGGAGCACATGCTGGAGCACATGGGGCAGCTTTGGCGGGCTTTACCTTTTTCGTTGGTGCTGTAGTTGGAACTGGTGCGATTTGAATAAACTGTGGTCCTCTGTTGGGCTGGCTAGCTCCACAACAGCTTGGTTGGCAAGAAGCAGGGCAAGGTGAAGATGGTGGAGTGCTAAGACATGCTGGTGCACATGGAGAACCTGCTGAGATAGGAGCAAAAGGTGGAGCACTAACAGGTGCGCCAAACAGAGCTCCAAATTGAGGTGGCATTGCAGGAGCACATGGTGCAGCACATGGTGCAGCTGGTGGTGGAGGTGGCATTGCAGGAGCACAAGGTTGGGCACATGGTGCGGCTGGTGGTGGAAGTGGCATTGGAGGAGCACAAGCGGGGGCACATGGTGCAGCTGGTGGTGGAGGTGGCATTGGAGGAGCACAAGCGGGGGCACATGGTGCAGCTGGTGGTGGTGGAGGTAGCATTGGAGCAGAACAAGGTGGTCCACATGGAGGACCATATTGGGTACCATACTGAGGTGCTCCATATGTAGCTACATTAAATGGGGCTTTGGGTTTGGGTTTTGCAGCAGGTGCCTTTGCCGGTTTCTTCTTGACTATGGTATTTGGGACAAAAATAAAGATTAGATAATTACTTTTTATTCTTTTCATTTTTCCCCCGCAAAAAATTGAAATGCTGGTGCCGGTTCCAGAAAGCCCAATTAGCTCATATCCAGGATTGAAATAAATGGTATCCTTTAGAGTTAATCCTTGGTTAACGCTTATCGGGCTTTCAGGTCGAGGAACACAGGCCAGGCTTTTTAAGGTAGGTTTGATTGTACTTTGGTGAGATACTGTCAAATTAATCAATTGATTTAAAGGAAAATGTATCTCAATGCAAACAATTCAATACACATAATGATTAGGTAAATTAATGTATAATCAAAAGATTAGTGATCAAAGAAATACTCCTAAATATAAAAGTGGTGTAATTTATAACCCTGACTCTTTAAGATAAATGAGCTAAGTGTTCTCTTTTTAGGTGCTAGATAATATACGTGAATGAATTACTAACAGTGTAATGAATTTTTTCTTTTTATGTTTTTACAATATTACCTGGCATTGCTTGAGCGCACAACAAAATGGCGCAAATCACAAGTATAGTCTTCATTATTGTAAGTATCTGAAAACCAACACGAGAATAAAAAATGATGGAAAAAGTACGCACAAATAGTATTATCAATGAAGAGCTACTGAGCTAGATAGAATTGTAGGTGAAATGAGTATGGAAATGTAACTTTGTACCACAAAATGTATCATTTTTTTCCATGTATATCATAACTTTTGACCCACATTTTTGACGATCAGTTCATATGTTCTCTAAGTTTGTTCTTAACGCTACTCAAAGTGTCATAGTAGCACCTATTCAATCGGATTTTTCTTTACCTTTTTTGCTGGCCAAACTTGTTTGAATTATTTTCTGTCCTTAATTGTCCACGTTAAATTAAGGAATGGTTGGTGCCTAGCCTTCTCCGGCGATAAGGTCATTGTTATTGTTTATATTTTCAGATTGTCATCATTACCTTGTTTTGGTTTTAGAGGCCTATATACCTGCACTTTGATCTCTAATACTTGAATGCAATAAACTGGGGCGTGTCTATTAGTTTGGGCGGATTACCCAAGGAACTTAACTTAACTTAACTTAACTGAAACTTCAGGCCCTTCTTGGCTCTCATATTTCCTCTATATGGCTTGTCGTTATTGCCTTCAAAATTGTCTTCAAGGGCAAACCTAGAAATGAACTCTACCATCAAAGAACACATAAGCATCTTTAAATAAATCAATTAGTTCGCAAAATATGAAATTTTATTTGTAAAAAAAAAGACAAAATTAACCTAACGTGATTTTAAGGAGTTAGTTCGCAACAAAATCGTGTACTAAATTTCTATTACAAGCAAAATTAAAACAGCAAAATATTTTGGAAAGAAGTCGAATAGGCAGCAAGTATAGTTGTTGGTACCAGTATTAAACACGTCGGAAGAGCAAAAGAAGAACCTTTGTGTTTATACTAATCTACACTGATGAATAATGATGTTATAGTAAACATTATGTCAGCAACACCGAAAACAAATAACAACATCATGACGCAAGGTCTTTTGGGTACGCATGCGTGCGAAGTCACGTGAGCTTATTAGAAAGTCCATCTTTGAGGTTTTATGAAATTCGAATCACGTGACTAGTCGTTTTTAGAAAAAGCAGATGTTTCTTGTTTTTAATTTATTTTTTCTTCTTGTGACAAATTGATATCTCCTTTCTAAGCTTTTCGTTAGCCTTAATGGTTGCAAAAAATTGCTTCAAATCAAATGCAGTCGTTTTTTAACTTATGAACTTTCTGTATTGCTGGAGTCATTCTCAAAAGTGTCAGTTGTCCTTGATATGAATTTGAATAGTTCAATAGCTGACATGTGATCAGAACAAGAAAACAGCTGCTTTATTTCAATATTTTTGACATCTTACATGATTTTACTAATTTCCCTTCTGCTTCATCGTTGTCGATAGGTTCATTAATAGATGCTAGCTAGATGCTTATACAATATATCTTTCGAAGAAACATTGTACATTGAAGCGTTTGTTGCGTGTTGCTTTTAAAGCCCTGACACTACCTTTTTTCTGGAACGCAGCGCGCACAGCTGAAGCTACACTGCGGTCTACCCCTTTACCAGTTGCAGTGGTAGAATTGAGTTTTACTTCTGGAACTTGCGCGCAACATTGCCTGCAACATTGTTTGCTACCTTTCAAGAAAATTTACACTATGCGTCAGGGACTTCAAGACTAATATATGTACTGTGCATTGAAATTTCTTTTATCAGTTTTTGCTTTTACTATGCATATGGGAAGCAAGGGTGGCCGAGCGGTGAGAGCGCCGGTCTGTCACCGCTGTGGTCCCTCGTTCGATTCCCGGACGGGGCATCACATGTGGCTTGAGTTTCTTGTTCGTTCTCTCCCTTGCTTCGAGGGTTTTTTCTCCGGGTTCTCCGGTTTTTCCTCCCTCAGTAAAAACGAACTAGTTTCGATCTAAGCTGTGCTCCGTGATCAGACATGGGTCGTATGGTGGCTGCTATGTGTATGTGTATGTGAATTTGTATGTAAATGTGTGATTGTTCAATTGTTTGTAAATGAAAGCGCCCTTGTAAACCTTCGACTCGATCACATTGAGCTGCGCCCTTCGCAATTCAGCACTTAGCTGCAAGGAAGGGTGATGAGCTACTCCTAATTTATTTATTTATTTATTTATGTTAGAAAAGTCGCACTGAGATTCAGATTCGAACGGCGAATCCATGTGGTTGTGACCTGTTCATTTTTGCTCACACAACGTTTGTCCAGAATGGACATTCCTCTTTTAAAAACACCGTCTGGGAAAAGAATATTAAAAAGAGAGTTTTTAAGGATCACTGATAATGTTCATTGAACCACATTAATCCTTTTAGGTTGAATACCGTAGTGGTTTTATAATTTACTGAATGAGACTTCATGAAGTGGTGACGTGGATTAGGATCCACAATAAGACAGCATCATTATTTTGCCCATTTTAGCAGCAATTCAGCTTGCCGCATTTCTAATTCGATAAAATTACAGTTCTGCTTACCATATTATTCATTATTATTCATCGTCCTCCAAAGGAGGAAAAATCATGCCATTTTGCTACTACTGCCAGGTTTTTGAATAATGATTCAAAATCCTACGACAAAGTTTAGGCCGCATACGTCTATCCTAAAGAAGCTGGAGGAGCAATCACACGACACGACTTTGTGTTCTGATGTGTCATTACATCAAGACGTGCGCGACAATCGTACCGAGTAAATCGGTCATAAGAAGCCACGAGAGTCGTACGCAATTCACAAGGACACAAAAATTGTAATCGTGCCGCTGTTTTCTTTCGCAATTCCTGTACCCAAATTTCTAAGAACACGCGATCTAGCTTCCATCCAAAATCAAAATACATCAATTCTTGCATCTCATCATCGGGTGGAATGGCTCTTGGTAGTTGATAGTGCTAGTAATTAAAGACACAAGAGATCGTATATTTGATTCAATGTTTTTTATGTTTTTGTTTGTTTGTTTGTTTATTTGTTTTGTTGGAAGCCGAGATATATTCATCATAGTTTTATTCCATTGTGCTCGTATTTGAATTTATGCCTTTATTTCGCTTTGGGTCACCAAAAACACTGAACATCTTTTCGTGGCGTTTCGTTTTCGGCCCACCGTGGACAATTTGGCAGGTATCACATGCTAAATACTAAACCATTTGCGCCAAATGGCCCACTCCAAGTAAATTGCGATAACTATTTGGGAAACTGTGAGTTTTCGTGTTATTGGTCAGCGACAAATAAAGCATGGGCCTTAAAGTCGATATAACGATTTGGACTACGGAAAACAAGGAAGAAAAGGCATTTTTGAACTCTGGTATTCAACAATATAGTTTTGTATTCTCTTAGTGCTGCGTATGCTTAAAGTAACTAAGGGGGCCGTTTACATGGGGCCTAGTAGCCGGGATAACTATTTTGCTTTAAAACAGAAAGTTATCCCGGTTAACAGGGAAAACGAACCTTCATATAAACAGCTCCAAAGAGTTCTAAAATACAGCCAATACTCTTCATGGTCGACCCATTTTAACAAACTCTTGTATTCCGCAGATAATTCACGTATGATAGACTCCAAGACAAGATAAGAACTAAGTAACAATTAGGACCAAAAATACTTAATGATCGCCCCTACAATGGTATTTATGTCATCTACCTCCCGGCTCGCTCATTAAAAACTAAGATTGCAGTTAATCGTCACTTGAAAAGTACGCTGTGTGCCAGAGCCTTGTTTCGCGTTTCTACTCAAGTGGAGCAGTTTTCGTATGACTGTGAAAACGGCATCAGTCGCGGCAACGGGGACTGCAACCGCCTGCATGTTTTATAGACTCAACAGCACCGATACGGTCACGGCACAGCGCGGTGCGTTTCACACTCATAGGAAAACTGCGCGTCACGCGAAAGTTGTTGCCACTTTCCGCAGGCTGCCAAATATCGAATCACACATGGAATATATCAAATACTGATGCAATGTTTGGAACATGTAACAAAGATTGGAGACTGTCCTTGCAATTTATCAGTGTTACGTTTCCATGTAAAGAACATCTCTTACGAAAGATAGCGTTTCAAAAAATGTTAGTCTATTCAAGTGAGTATGCATACATTGTTTGATATCTTTATTTTTGCACACTATAAACTAAAGCAAATTTTTAAAGTGAATTTGTGTGAAAACTAATACATTAATGCAAACCCAAAATAAAATGCAAAATAACCACGCTAGTTGCTTTGTAAACAAAGCATCAAGTCATTATTATTGTCTAATGCCCAAAAATTATACTTTTTTCACGGTTTTATTGACTTTCTATCTACTTGCTTGTCCATTGCTCAAAGAGCCAGCAACACCTCTAGCAGGAATCATCAGGGCATAGGTTGGGTGACAGTACCACTGGACTATCATGCCCATAACCTTGGTAAACAAGATTGTAAGGACTTCCGACAAGTGGTGGCCTTGGCTGGAGATTTTTTGGCTGTGCTGCAACTGAAGACTGAAAACAATAGCTAAAACATTAGAATCATAATTGTTTCTTTGTAATGTCTTTTGAAGTTCGAATTTTAAATGTACTATAACGTGTATGTTGCAATTTTTCTTACTGGAGATGTTTATTAAAAGTCTGATGGTCCGAGGTCACCAATTTTCGGTTTTAATCTGCAATATAATGTTTTTGGTATATAATCAATTGAAGAAACGTTGTCGGGTCTAAAAACATAGAACATAGAAGTTGAGACCGAAATGGTGCATGGGATGTGAACAATTATATTCTGATTTATTCATTTACACTGCAATTAACCAACACAAATCGAAGCCAAACGTCCTGCCAACGCAGGTCCTGCATTTTTTTTTTCACAACTTTATTGGACAAACCATAACTAAAATACAAAAATTAGAGAAAGTAGAAACAACAAAACAAAGGCACTGTCCAAGAGGTGGGTACAAACGGGACACGAAGTCCCATTTTGCATCGAAGGCAAAGTGTAAATGAATAAATCGAAATATGATTATTCACATCCCATGCACCATTTCGATCTCAGCTTCTATGTTCTATATTTTTAAACCTGACAACGTTTCTTCAATTGATTATATATTCCACCCGGTTGGCTCAGTTGGTACAAGCATCCAGTCTTCTGTGCGGGAGGTCGTGGGTTCAAGCCCGGCCGGACCAACACTCAGGGTCTTAAAATAACTGAGGAGAAGGTGCTGCCTTTGTACTACTATCTGCAAATGGTTAGACCTTCAGGTCTTCTCGGATAAGGACGTTAAACCGTAGGCTCCGTCTCTCTAACACTTCACCACTTGCACCGGAGGGACGTTAAAGAACCCACACCACTATTCGGGGAGAGTAGGCCATGAAGTTGCCGGTGTGTGTGGTCTGTCCTATAACACTACAGGGCCCACAGTAATTGGCGAAAGCTGTTGTGGTGACCCTGCCTTCACTGGAAGGAATAAGCTTGTAAATAAATAAAAAAATAAAATTCCATTTATGATTTGTGTGCTATCGTTTCCAGGTTCAGACAGCCATAGAACAAAGCGAAATTTGCATTTCCAGGACTGCAAAAGTCATGGAAATTAGAAAAACTAGTATAAGTAGCTGAAAGATCAATATAATGAAATTGTGGATTTTCGCCAAAACCTTTTTCAAATTAAGTTAAAAATGGAGGCATTTTGAAATTTTATGTGCGTCGGGCTGCTGGCACTAAACAACTGAAATATTTGAGATCATAAAATTGGAATAAAGGTCATGAAAAACGCATTGGAATATCATAGAATTTGGTCAGTTTCCAGTTTCTGTGCCGGTGAATCCTGATTTTGCTCGTAACTGGCCACTTGGCCATGGTTTCCTCTTTGATTTTCCTATGTACAACATAAAGGAGTATACAGATTTTACTTGTGATATAAGTTCATGCAAACCAAACTACTTACACGGAGATCAGCAGGGGCACCAAGTGCAAGGGGGATGCAGATAAATAGTACGACGATTAAGATATTCATCTTTCCTGATAAAAAACAAGAATAGCAATTAGTTCGGTGAGACTCCACGGATGGATGAATGATGATATTGATCATGATCTTCCAAAGATCTCAGCAGAAAGTGCGAGATCAGTAGGGATGGATTTCCAACCACATATAAGTCCAAACTTTCTGATTTAGAATTGTTATTTCTTTCAAAATATGCAGTGCTGTTATCACTTGCAAACGCCAAACGACATAGTAGACTAAATCAAACCGACAATGGCGTATATAACTCGTGGATTGGAATAATATCGACTTAATAATAATAGTCTACATTTATACAGCGCAAATTAGCATAAAATGTTCAAATGCGCTTCACAATTAAAAATGAAACTAGAAAATAAAATTTGAAATGTAAAAATACTGAACAGAAGCTTGCATTGAATGATGTATCAATAGGCTTTTTGAATTAATGAGTTTTAAGTTTCGATTTAAATAAAGTCAGTGATTTGCAGCAGCTCAGATCAGACTAACGGTAGATTGTTCCATAATTTTGCAGCTGATACACAGTAAATTATCGATCTCCAAGGGTTTTCAAGGACTTTATCTTTCATCTAAAATTATCAAAACTGGGGAAAAAGCTTGGTTCAAAAGAAGTACCTGCGCGAGGATGTCCAGCCGTATACAGGATTCAGTTAAATCAGTTTTTGTTTAGACTAATTTTAGGGGAGTAGGAGCCTAGCTGTAAAACTACTGTTCAGTGTCTGGAACAATAATTATGCATGACAGAAAACTGATGAGGCCGGTAGTTGCAGTACATGCTACAGTCTCTCCGGGGGAATTTGTTTAAGTTAGGTGACACGTTGGTAGGATGTAATAATATGAGGATGCAATGCATAGTCGGCGCTTATAAGGTAATATATGTTGGCCAACTCGGGACAGAGCAATAGCGGAGTGGACATATTTTGATAAAAGCGCAAAAATTTGAACCGCATGCTCTTTAGATACTATTTAACGTTCGGAATAAGATCGTGGTAAAAAGACTAGAACAGAACATGTCAGAGAGATTTCTAGACAAAAAATTAAAGTGGTCGTGGTCGCTTACTTGATCAGTAGTCCTTTTACGAGAAAACCTTTTCACAGTAAACAGCTATAGCCAGTACTTGTCTGAGTAGGTCCGAGTAGAATAGAAAATATATGTGAATGACTACTATATATATCAGTAGTGAAAGTAAGTTTGAATAGACGAAAAAAGAAAGTCGGCATGACTTATCGATAGGGCAAGTCAATAGAGAATTCAGTTGAAAGTTAAAAAAAATTCTGAATGAACAACATATACCGAAAGGTTTGAAGAAATGACCAAAGAAAGTCTCAATCATGACTGACACAATAAAGAAAGTCTGAATGAATGACCGACAAAGCTCGGAAAGACGTCCAAAATGAATCAGTGCACGACAGAAAAAAGTTAGAAAAAAAAAACGATCAAAGAAAGACTAAATGAATCACCGATAGCTATAGAAAGAAAGTCTGGAATGAAAGCCGGTATCATAGTTAATAGAGGGGAATGGTTAGGAAGCCTTTTGTTACATTTCTTTAATTGGTCTAGTCTGGATGTTGAACTGGTCTTGACCGTGCACAAAGTTTGTTTAAATTCATTAGAAAATGGCTATATGAATGAACCGAAATGTTGTCTATTGGATTATTTATTGAAATATTCTAATATAATTAATTTTGAACTAGAATACATCGAACAAGCAGCGGAAAAGAAACATTTGGGTTCAGTTGCTCAACCATGGCAATTAAGGCGAAACAATGAAAAAATAAAAGATTTGTGCACGGTCACGGTTGAAAAAAATGAACAAAGACATATAACAAAAGGCTTCCTAACCAGTCCCCTCTATTAACTATGCCGGTATGAATAAATTGATGATAGCTACGATAGTCTGAATGGATGGATCGATCATTGGAGCCGCCGGCCGCAGAGCCAAAATCTTTACAACGACGACAGCTTTAGTACCCGACTAACAAAAAGAAATTCTGAATAAACGCTGAATGAAAATCAGAATGAATGACCGACAAAAACAAAGTCTGATCAACTTTTTTTGGTAATTAATTCAAACTTTCCTTGCATCGCGTCGTTCATTCAGACTTTCTTTCATCATTTAAGGTGGCCCGTACCTATTGATTTGTTTGTCGGACATAAATTTCAATCGCGTCTTTTTACATCAAAACCTTGTCCGATTTCTGAGAAACTTGCAGCCATTTGTCTACAAGCCTTGAAATTTGTACCGGTAATGATTTTTCTGCGAATTAGTTCAAATAATTCGAGATATCAGACGATTTTTAAAAATGGCTTTATGAGAAAAATTGGTCATAAATCCAAAATTCTAAGGTGAATTTTTTTCCTATTTCATTAATCCAGTATAAAGGCATAGAGGACTACATACAACATGTATCGCGCCAATTTAATCCTTAGAAGTTGCGATACAAATTTGCGCTGCCTGTTACGACGCAAAATTATGTAGTCAAAACTACCGCCAAAATCTCAACAAAATTTCAAAAACAGCGAGAACCGTATCTGCTATAAGAAAGACAAATGCCTATTGTAACTTGTGAACAAAATATGGAGACATGAGAAGCTAAACGCCAATGTTATTCAAAACAACACCTTACTATCTGTTGCAAAATTCCGCACGGGAATAAAGACAGTAGTTATCTGAATCCAATTGCTTCTGAGTCTAAATCCCGTGTGGAATTTTGCAACATTTAGCAAGGTGTTGTTTTGAATAAATTAACAAACCACGAGGGTTTTACCTTGGCAGCTCGAAGGTCGACTCGATGTAGTTGCTTACTTTTGAAGCTTACTGAATTATACCTAGTGCAGCAAAGACAACGACATTTGGCAACAGGTATGTCAACATCTTGTTCTATCCCATACCTAGAAAATTTCACGAAACAATTCGGCAGAATTTGTAGAAGTCGAAGGAATACAAATTCGCAACGTTCACCTCGTGGTCACAAAAATTACTCTCCAAGTTTGCTTGAGGATAAATTTGAATTAATTACCAAAAAAAGTTGATCAGATTTTGTTTTTGTCGGTCATTCATTCTGATTTTCATTCAACGTTTATTCAGAATTTCTTTTTGTTAGTCGAGTACTGGCCACCTTAACTGAATTTTCTTGAATATGACTGTCAAAATTCTCAATTCGATTTCGTATATTCCGATCCATGCATAGCTACACAGGTATTACGCAAATTAAATTCGATATCAGTCTTAACGATTTCGAGCCACAAATTACAAAAATCCGAGATTTCGAACCGCGAAAAATGCAAAATCCGAGATGCTGATTTTAAAAAGCCGAGACTTCAAAACTTTATTGAATTTTGCCGAGATCATTCTACACCCCCACTATTGTGTGTGAATTTTGTGTGCACCCTAGGCAATACTCTTGAGCAGCGTCTACTCTTTGAACTAAGCTATAAATTGTAAGGGCCGAGTTCAAATCATCTTCTATTCAAAAAAAAAAATAGAAGAAATATTTCTTCACTTCTTCTAATGTATAGTTTGTCTGCATTGTACTCATGTCAATTGTGCGAAAGCTATGGTGTTTCTAATAAATTTCGTGGAATCGAAAAAGCAATTTAGTTACCATATCTAAAATTAGTTTGTATTCCATCTACGATAATTTCTAGGATCGGTACCGCTATTGTCTGGGGTCCCTGTGTTCTAATTTGCATGAAAAATTTCACATGTGAAATACAAAGGATACGAAAAAACTCTAACTAAATTAAATTAATAAAATGAACAAAGATCAGGGACTGCCCTTGCAGTTAATCCATGCCACGTTTCCATGTAAAGAACCAAACTGAGAAAGTTATAAAACAAGATGCTAGCCTAACCAACTGAGTATGCATACTTTGTTTGATATCTTTATTTTTACACAATATAAACTCAGCTAAAAATAATCTTTTAAAGTTAATTTGTTTGAAAACAAATACATTAATGCAAATCCAAAACAAAATGCAAAATAATCACGCTTATAGCCGCTTTGTAAACAAAGCATTGAGTCATTATTATTGTCTAATGCCCAAAGATTTATACTTTTTTCATAGCTTTATTGACTTTCTAGCTATTTGCTGTCTAAGACCGCCTTGAGCGTTTGCAACACATAGCTTGCTGGTATGATCCATAAGGATAGGACGACATGCAAGAAGGAGCGCATGACATGGGTGGCGGGGCCATTGCCATAGGTACTGGCATTGGCGCGGGCATTGGCATTGCCACAGGTGCAGGCATTGCAGGAATCATTGGAGGAGGACCACATGGTGCCGCTCCACAAGGAGCTCCATAGGAAGGAGCTCCATAGGCTCCATAACCATAAGGACTACCATAGGAACTACCATAGGGACTACCATAACCTTGGTAAACAGGATTGTAAATACTTCCTGGTATGGCTTGTGGAGCTGGCCTTGGGAGTACTTTTGGCTTTGCTGCCATGTTAGAAGAAAACAACAAAAACATTAGAATCATAATTGTTTTTTATGATGTCTTTAAAGTTCGAATTTTGAACTAGAAGCTTGTGTACTGTACATTTTCCTACTGGTCTTACTGGAAAAGTTTATCAAAAAGTCTGATGGTCCGGGGTCACCATTTTTCGGTTTTAATCTGCAATGTTTTTGGTATATATTCTAATCATAATTTTTGCACAATCATTTCCCGGTTCAGACATGCAGCCACAGAAGAAAGCGATATTTACATTCTGGGACTGCAAAAGTCATGGAAATTAGTAGAAAAACTAAGTATAAGTAAATAAGGAATGATCAATACAATATAATTTTGAATTTTTGCCACAACCGTTTTCAAATGAAGGTTAGAAATGGGGGCATTTTGAAATTTTATGTCGAGCACAAAAATCACCGGCCTTCTGAGATCATGAAAAACTCATGGAATGTGGTCAGTTCCCAGTTTCTGTGCCGGTGAATCCTGATTTTGCTCGTAACTGGCCACTTGGCCATGGTTTCCTCTTTGATTCTCCTATGTACAACATGGAAGAATATTTAAATTTTACTCTTAAAAGTTCAACTAAACAACTACTTACGCGGTGGGGCAGCAAGTGCTAGGGGGATGATAAATAGTACGGCGATTAAGATATTCATCTTTCCTGATAAAAAACAAGAATAGCAATTAGTTCGGTGAGATTCCACGGAAGGATGAATGATGATGTTGATCCACAAAGATCAACAGAAAGGGCGAGATCAGTCGAGATTGATTTATCAACAGAAAGTGCGAGATCAGTCGAGATTGATTTATCAACAGAAAGTGCGAGATCAGTCGAGATTGATTTACAACACATTTTCACATATAAGTCCAAACTTTCTGATTAGAATTTTTATTTCTTTTCAAAATATGCAGATTTTTTTTGTTCATTATTCTTAACTTGTTGTTATCACTCAAACGCCAAACGGCAGAGTAGACTGAAAAAGCACCTTTGAATGGGACTTTGAATTTTGGATACACGACAGCTCATCATCACGTAACAGCGTCGTTCGTAGGATAAGGTTTTTCATTGTCATGAAAGACCTGCTTCATCCATGGAAAGACAGGAAAAACTTTATAGAAGGTAGCCTGTGTAGCGGCCCTAATAGAAAGTTAATCGAAGATAAATGAAAATATCACGAAAAGAACTTTCCCGCAGTTATGATATTGTCGATGAGGATCTGAGAGTTTTTAATTTGAATTTTTGCACCACTGATAGTAAATGTAATAAATTGTAAATCAACCTCAGTTTTGAGCCATTTGCATCGAGGCTTGTGCGGAAAAAGGTCAGTTGATAACAAAACTCACAAAGATATCCAAAAGGCAAAGTGTTTTCTTTTACAAATTGTTAGCGTTTAATTATTCATGGTTATTAACATCTTCATTCTTAAAACAACTTGAGTCTGACTCCTGAGTTTAGTCTTGAGCTTAGTATTTAAACAAACTTTCTTCTGCGTCAATATTTTGTAAGAAAGTTACACAATTTCCTTTGTCATGATTATTATAGTTATATCAAGATGGAAGACTTTATGTCCATAGAAAGATGTTGCGGGCCTTATCGTTATTTGCGGGTGGTTTTTCTTTATTTCACGAAATTTGTAAACAACAATTTCTTTTTCCCACAAAATTTAAAAACATCTTTGAACTTAAGGTTACCTAGTATTTGAAAACAGTTTATACAAAGTTTAGTCAAGCCAAAAGATGTCGTCATGGAATGGGCACGCAGGGGAAAATTATTGGTCCGGCATTGCAAAGGACAAATTCTCAAATCAATGAATAATCACCATATCTATATCCCTTATCTAAATAACTGATCGGAAAAATCAGTAAAGAAAAATTATTGATTAAAAACTCTAATACAGCAAAACACATACAAATTATTGGCTGCGGGTTACATTCAATCAAATTTTAGATAGAGTAGAAATGTTCGTGCTGAGGCTGGATATATGATAATAAAGATATTTTTATGTAATCATTAAAATCAACAAACATATAAAAGGGCACGAATATAACGAAAGTCGAACAATTGATTATAATTTCATGTACCAATTGCGGAATACCCCCAAAATACATTTGTTTTTTTTCAGCGTCTATTGTTAACCCACCTTAAAAATTATTTTTTCTGGAATACTTTCAATTAAGAAAGTTAACTTACTTAACCTCTTGTAATAAATAAAACAAAAGACAAATCTGTTCTTAAGTATCAAAAAAAAAAAACAATTAAAACAATTTGCTTACCAATATTGTGAACCTGAGTCTCTGTATTGTCTCTTCTGCAAGATTCTGAAACTGATGTGTCTAATGGTCCTGACGCTATATGATTTCTGCAGATTCTTGGTAAGGTAATTGTTATGCCAAAAAAGACCCAATAGTCTTTCGTTTCGTTTTACAAACCCAGTACACGTAACTTTAAAAGCAGCCTGCTTCAAGCAATAACAATTTTATCAACGCATATTTGTAAATAATGTTTTAAATAATAATCGAGATCTTCTTTTTTGCACGCAGATTCTTCAAATTCGAATTTTAAGCTGGTAAGATATTCATCTGTTTTTATTAAGTTAGTCTCTTAGTTAATAGAAATTTTAAGATATTGTTGAAATTTCGTGTGTCAGTTTCTGTCTAAGTGTTTTCAAGTCATTATAGAACAACAAAATACTTAATGTTATAGGTAACGACAGCTGAGGCGTCTGCCTTTTTTAAAGACATAGAGCTACCATAGACTGGGTATACATTTTTTCCGATTAAACTGGGTATCTATGGGATAAAAATTGATCAGAAAAGCTTTTTTATAATTTCAGTTATTGGATAGGCGGGGTTAATTAAATAATCCAAAATGGTTCAGACTTGCGCCAGCTGTCAGTGACATAAGATATTTTTGATTTTAAGACAGTTCCAGGTTCAAAAACACCATTACCTAATTATTCAATATGTCAAATGATATTAAGCTAAACTTAAACGTTTTTTTGGCCAGTCGACTTTTACCTGGAAGGCCATGAGTGGTTACGGTCGCATTTTTTAGAAAGTAATTGTTTGTAATCCGCTAATCACTGTAAGCAGGTACAATTACCCACGATCTGATGTTTGTAAAATTTACACTGGTAAATTTAATTGCTCTTCAAGTTTTGTAAACTAGAAATTGCAACCGTAAATAAAGTTAGGTTGTCCTTTGATAGGGGGTAACCTGTCGTTCTCATACATAACAATACATACTGCAGTGAAGTACAAGTCAATACACGAAAGTATTGAAGTTTTCATTCACGTCTAAGGAGCACCGGTTTTACGCCTCCTTCAAGGAATCCATGTCGTATCTTTTAGGGGTGTAAATGAGCGATTTGGTATCTTTTAGGGTGTTGAATTGAAATCTGGAATCTTGATATTACATTGTTAGCATCTTTTAGGGTGATTAGCAAGAAATTAAAACATTTGTAGGTATAATAATTTTTAAATTTAAAGATCCTTCAATGATAGAAAAACGTCAAGCAAAAAAGCGAGTTTACCCATTAAATGTATGTATAAAATTATTGTATCGTTTATAATTGTATCTTCTAGCGGATTAAAATCACCAAGCCACACCGATTACCAAAAAATTGACTTTCGCCGTTTTTTCCCGCGAGCACCCCGATGTTTTTATGCAGGACTTGTACTGATACAGGAATTCCCCTTCCCTCCCCCTCCGGAGTATATGATGGACATTCTAGTCGACACTAAAGATGGATTTTCTTTAGTTAAATTATTTTTTTATATATATATATAAGGCTTAGTTCTCACTAGAGATCCATGCATTAGCACAAGCAACATACGCAGACTCAGTATCGTATCTATCACAAAGGTGTGAAAAAAGACACTCTCTGCTAATTAGCAGTACATTTCTGAGTCTGCGTATGTTGCTTATGCTTATATATACTTGCGTCGCTAGCGATAATCAGGCTTAAGAAAGGATTCAAAATAAAATGAAAAGCGAGAAAAAGTCATACGTATTTCAGTAGCTTGACCACGAAGGAGATCTCCTTAATGGCATTTTGAAGAAATAGGTGAACAATCAGCGTGCGTCCATTGAGTTATGGATGCACGCGGGAGGCTGCTAAGCACGAGAGAAGCGTAAGAGCCACACGAGGCGTAGCCGAGTGCGACTATAGCTTCTCGAGTGCTTAGCAGCCGACCAAGTGCATCCTATAACTCAATGGACGCACTGCTGAGTGTTGACCATTTCTTTTATAACATAGACAAACGAAATAAGCAAAACTTTTCGTCCATTTTAAGAAAATAAAGAGGCAAGAAAAGGAAACATTGACGTCAGCGTTGCTGTCCATCGAGTTTTGGACGCACGCTCGCGCGCGCTTATCATCCAATCAGAGCGCGCGTTATATATTACCTATGTTATAATTTTAATTACTGCTATCATGCCTTTTTATTTGATCTAGCTGCACGGTACTTTAATCAGTAAAGTTCACAAAAAATCAGTTCTAAATATTTGTTTTTATTTATATAAGTCGTAGTTTAATACTAATACAAAAACGTATTCATGATTTTCTAGAGAAGACCCACATAGAATTCAGTAGAGGCGAATCAAACTGCAATTATCTTGTCATTGTCTGCAATTACCTATTTAATTATTCGAATAAAAAACAGTGACGAACTTTGCTACAATTCTGAAAAACTTTTGAGTTAATACTTTCTACATTTATATAAGCCTTCAAATTTTTTTACGAATCAGTACCCCCAGTCATGCTATATCAATTGTCACTCTCATTATCATCGGTTCTATATATAATTGACATTTCTTATCATTTAATCGTTTTTCATTCCTATACTACCTGTGTTATATTGAAAACAATCTGGTCAGTTTACCAAAATTTTTCATATTCTTTTTCACAAAACCCTTTCATGCAAAACACCCTAAAGAAATTTATCTAATTGTTCCTTCTGCAACAGTAGCTTGGACATCCTCGTTGGCATCCCATTGAATTAGAAGGTATGCTGCAACGTGCAGGGCAGCCTCCCATTGCCATAGGCTGCTGCACATACGGAGACATCATGGCCGATTGCATCATTTGTGGTTGCATCATTTGCCATTGTTGTTGCATAGCTGCTTGGCAACAGCCTGGGCTACATCCCATTGAAACACATGACTGTGGGCATGGTGCTTGGCACTGGCTACCGTAGAACATGCCCGGCTGTACTGAAGGTTTTTTTGGCTTGGTACGTTTGGGTGCTGGAGCTAGTGGGAGATACTGGGGTGTTGCACTTTGAGTGGTACCGCAGCATGCTGAATGTAAGAAAAAAGACTTTATTAAGAAGAGGCAATTAAACCTATTTTTATAAAATCCCTCCTTCCAAACGTGTATAATCAAATTATTGCTTTTGACTTCCACAAGTAGGAAGAACATGGTGTCCGTGAAACCTGGCGTACGCCATTTTACCAGGGTATTTATCTGCGTATTTTACCAAATTCGATGACTTAGTTGATAACATACCTTCTAATCACGATAACTGCAGAAACTGCGATAATGCTTTTCTCCATACAAAACCCTTCTTTAGAGTTAGAATTTAACTATTTCAAAACTGGTATACAAACCTTGTGGACAAGCACTTGGGCAGGGTGAGGGAGGTGGAGCTGCAGCACAGTGTTGTGGGCATGGACTTGGAGCACTGTAAGGAGCACTGTAAACTGCTGGTTGTTGCGCGTATTCCACTGGAGTTGAATAGCTTGGATAGGGTGCATTTGGAACCTGATATTGGACAGGTGGGGCTGGTTCACTGGGTGGAGATATACAACATGACTGGTAGCAATGAGGAGCACAAATGTCTGGGCATCCCGGATGACATGCTAGATTACTAGCTGGTGGAGCTGTAAAACGTGAAAGATATATGAACAAACAGCGAACTATGTCTTTAGAAAATCTGATAAAATATATCTATTGAAATTGTTGTGAGTGAAAGAATCTAAACTACTTACGAGTGGTCTTGGCAGTTGCATCAAGAATGGCTTGTATAGCTTTTCCTGCTCTCGCGAGATTGTCTGTATTGATACAATTATGATAAATCAAGTCAGTCAATGATTTAAGGTAAATAGCTACTAATAAACAGAATCTCAATCGGGAAAATAAGTTTTAGCAAGCAACACAAACAGTATATGCTCCATAAGCCCCATTTTAGCACAGTTTTAGAATTCATGTGGCGGTGATGATTAAATTAAGAGAAGCAGCTTACATTGATTACCCTCGTGCATGCCCTTATGCTAATGTTATCAATAAGAAAATTCAGTTAATTGAAAACTTTTTTTAAAAGAATCGGTGCACTTACGGTCAGATCTCAGACCTTCTTCAGTGTAAAGAACTCATTTTATGTTTTAAACTAGTTTATACGCTCTTACCAATACTTGAATCAAGTAGACTGCTCAAGGTTTCTTTGGGTTCTGTATAGACAAAAATGAAGGCGCATAAATAAAATACCGAGTCAAACTGGCTCGCGATCCTTTTTGAAAGTGACTGCATATCTATTTATTCATTGTGAGAATATATCTTATTTACAATTTATTTCATGTAACTTACTCGCATCTTTTAATTTCTTTGGTTTCTTTTTGGATTTTGCAGCATCTTTCTTTGGTTTGTCTTTTGTTTCCTTATCATTTTTCTTTTGATCATCATCGTCGTCTTCGTCATCGTCTTCTTTATCTGGATTGTCTGAATCGACAAGGTATAGAATAATTTTATTGGGCGGTAGAATGGTGATTAAAGAAATGTTATACGTTATCAATGATGGTCACCATGCAAGTTGTTTTACATATTACATAGAAGATGACACACACACGATCCCGCAACGTTTCGTCAAGAGAAAGTTCAGCTATAGTTACCATTCTGCTTCTCTGTAGGATCTATACTCTTTTCCTCTGGTTTTTCGTCGTCATCTTTTTAAAAGAAAAAAATTGCCTTTACTTCATTCATTCATTCATTCATTCTATATTGAGAATATCATACATATTGAATTGGCTGTTCAGTATGCATAAACAAGCAAGTCTATAATTTATAACATATTTTTAAGATCTTACCATTGTCTGCATCGTCTTCGTCATCATCTTCTTTTACGTGCTTTGGCGCATCCTTCGTTTTAGCAGCTTTTGGTTTGGTGTCCTTAGGGTGGGCTGTTTTTGTAACAACTTTCTGTACATGATGTTTTTCTTAAAAAACATATAACTAATAGATCAGTAAATATAAACTGAAATCGAAATCACAAACTTATTAACTCCGTTAAGACCACAACTGGGCTGTAGCGTTCTATTATGTCTAATAAGTGAATGTATAACTTTGAGTCTGATTGACTGGCGTATATAAATTCAAATATTAAAGCTAAATGACTGACTGACTTAATGAATGGATGGGTAGATGGATGGACCTGTGATTCAATGATCAATGTTAAATAAAAAAAATCAACATGTGAGTCGAGTGATATTTGCAAAATACTTAATATAGAGGTAGTGTGTGAGAGAGTACAGTGTCCCCCAGTTAGTGCGCAAGCGCTAGAAGACTTCGACACTTAAATAAACAGTTATTTATTATATTGTTACATATATCTTAATAAACTGTTTTTATAATATACTTTGTTTCGTTGTCTTGGTATCTCCACTCGAGATAAGAACAGCTAAAACAACGAGGATGAGCAGGGCAAGAATTCTACGATCCATAGTAAGTTGCTCCTGTTAAAATGAATAGCAATAACGACTTAAGTTAATATTCAAGATATATTAAACAAAGAATACGTCTCACCAAAGAAAACAAGAAACTTAACCTCAATCTACTAAATATATGCAATTTTTTTCTAAAACTACTTTAATAAATAGAAAAATATCTGTCGTGACCAATTCTTGAAATTCTCAAATTGCTCTTATCCTTTCGACAAGCATTTTAATTTTGAAAAATTGCGTTCTGATCAAGGCGTTAGTCTTTAGGAGTTTTGGTTCGATTGGTTCTTGATTCCTATAGTGTTTGTTCTCACCATTAATACAATACATTGAACAGGATTTCGTCGTGGCTTAGACAATCAGTCCTACCGGTTGACTGTACAAAGTTACTTACAAATTTAACAATCAGCTGATTCCTTATCTCAAACCAAAACGGTTTTCATAAAAATTTCCCCAAAAGATAATGTCGACGATCTTTAACTTGTACACCCGCACGTTTTTCTTGTATACGGCTATAAAATGATATAGCTGCGTTCAAATATGTCCTTGTTATCATGTAAATCATAAACTGTTCTACCTTTTCCCCTTAAACAGAAGTCTAGGTTATTGTAAAGTCTTACCTTTGCCAAACGTTTGTTCTGTAGTATTCTACCTTTGTACTCTAACAATCCAAAATACTGCTGCCTTTGTTCAAGTAGTTTTTTATTATTTATCAACTAGCTATTGTCCTTGACCGGTTGTTGACTTGCACTTGTAGCCTGGGTTGGTGGCAAGAGGGTGGGAAGACCAATGGCGTCTCATATCTTTGTAGTTTGTTTTGGTTTTTTCGATTTTCCGTGTAGTTTTTGACTTCGCCACTTGTAGAAACCCGCTCAAGAGGTCTTCGATGCGTAGACCACGTTTTAAGTCCATAAACATGGTACAATATATAAAATGGCTTTTCAATGGAAAAGTAGTTGACTTGAGTCACAGCTGCTTTGTTGGCTCTCTAGCTATTAGTAAGATATACAATCAATAATCAGAACTGTTTGCTGAATTCTTAATAAACTAAATGTTAGTACGAAGTAAATTAGATTTGTCTGGCCTATTTTGTTTGTAATACTACACTGAAATAGAAACGTCACAACATGACAGCAAACATTTCAGTACTGAAATAACCATTTTTGCAGAAAGACTTTTTGGGGGAGAGTGAAGGCACATGCAATGTACATTTTTATGGACGTGACTTAGCTTATGAAAATAAAAAATGAATTAGCTAGTGGATGGGTCAATTTTCGAGATTCGCGCGGTCGTCGTCACAAGAGAATTCTCATTACATATCTGAAAACTATTGGAACTGTTTTTGTTTATTATGTCAGAATATTTTCACTTGTACACAAAAAAACCATCATACTTCTCGTGATGTCGCTGTTCTGTGTCAGAAATTGTAATGTGTTCAATTGTGATCCTGGCATACTACACATATGTCACGTTTGTTTAGCGGCCTTAACTGCGGCGTGTGCTGTTTATTATTCAAATCACGTTCTAAGAGTGCACATGCGCATAAGGTTCAGTGGCAGCTATTTTCGCTGAAGAATAGTGGATCGTAGTAGGCGTGGTCACTTCTACTTCACTGCGGTAGAGTGAGAGATAAAAGGTCTAACTCGTTTCAGAGCACCAATAGCCAAGGAAGGTTTTTTAATAGTTCGATCCTCAACATTGACCAAAAAAGGCCCAAGAACATGATCAATTCTCTTAATTTCTTTACTATCGATAATAAGAGATTTTTTTTCACGTTCAAGCATTGGGCAACAAAATCTATTCACCGAAAGAGTAACTATTGTACAAAGCTAAAGTTATTACTTTCAGAAAGTTTAGGTTGTTTGTAAGTGGTTTTGATTAATAAAAGTTGGATAAAAGTGTTAATCCAAAGTGAAATTTGAATCGAAAATGAGTTTTAGGCTTTCTTTCACTTATTTGCCATATGATTCTTTACATTCAGCTCGAAAGTTGCTAAATTTGAATAAACAGGCATTGTATCTTAGTAGATCAGCTCCTAACTGATAAAAATAGAATTTGAGCGTTAATCCAAAACGAAAATTTGAATTCTGAAAACTTGCACAAGGGGTTAGCTTTTGGCACTTTTAGACACTATTACTCGATATTAAAAAAGTCTAGTCTTAATATGAATTGCGTTACTTTCTTCAGTATGTAACTTCTGCTGATCATGAGAGCCTGTGCCGACCATGAATTCAGTGTTTACAATGTTGAGGCTTGATCTATTTGTTTTGAGACAACAAGCTGCACTTTCCACAGCTTCTAGTTTGCATTCTGGTACGTTCTCTTAACAAACTCAGTTAAATATTCTTTTCATATAAAGTATTGTGAATCACGGTACCAGTTCAAGGTTCCCTTGCTCCGTGGAGGGATTAAAAAAGTAACCTCTGCTCGCTGGGAAGGCATCTATTGTATGGAATGAATGAGCGAACGAACGAACGAACGAACGAACGAACGAACGAACGAACGAACGAACGGGGCACGATTGGATGAATGGATGAAAGGAGGGCCTAGAGTAAAGTTTATGACTAGAATATGGACCATGCAGAGCATAGCAGTGGTAAGATTGGGATAAAAACTGCTACGTGAAAAATATAAACTAACTTGGTTGTGATTTTACAAAAAATGTAGTCGAGTTTACAAAAAATGACATTTATTTGAAATCCTTACACTGTTATATTTGTGACTAGGATTCTTCATTAGCACAATCAAAACTCCCATTATATTTATTTCTACATTTATAATTTACACGTTAATTCTTATAGATACATATGCTGACCAAAAAATAAATCAGAGTGATACTGCTGTTTCCTTTTAATATTTCTACAGATACGGATGCAGTAAGATCACTTTCATTGGCTCGTTCCCTTTCACACCTGTTACTACAATAGAAGAGGAGGTTGGCCTATCATGGAACCGAGTCCCTTTCTTGTATATATTCTAAGTTAAAACTTCCCAAGTTTCTTCTTTGTGCCCAGTTCATTTCTATTCACGGCTCTAAATATTTATATTAGTTTTAGCATATTAATTTTGAATAGATAGAGCGGGAATAGCCTCGTTTTCGTGCCGCATGACAACGAGGTTAATTATTCGTGCTTTATCGATTCATAATTAATATGCACATAAAGAACACTGTAGACGTTACTTTTATACATTGTCTTATTCAAACTCATAAGGCATAAGAGAATTTTATAAAAAAGATTTAAACAATCTTTTTTGCTGGAAAAAGCCTCATGTGACCTTGTAGTTTACTGGGAATGTTTTTGAAAATGATCTTAGTTTGAAAAGAAATAATTGTCAAATGTACAAATTCACAAGAGTCTCATTATGCAAAAACGCACCCATCGCATCTTTAGAAATGCTTCTATTTCATACAACATCCAGATCTTGCACAAACGGGTGTGCAATGGTGTCCACAGTAAATTGGGCATGAGCCTGGGACTAGACCCTTTCTGTCAAGAGGGGGATGGATAATATGAGTAATATGGATGACTTTTCGCGTTGACGATCGTGCCACCGGGTTGGTCTGAGCTGGCGACATGGGCATCATCATCATACCAGGCTGGTCAAGAGATTGAATCGCGGGTTCATATGCCATGACTGGAGGCGGTGGTCCTTTGTATGGATAACTTTGTTGCAGTCGAGCATCACGTGCAGCTACGCCCTCTGGCCCACAGCAATCAGCAGAACAAGACTGATCACAATGGAACTTGCATTTTTCATCGCACATGTAAGCGTTTCCTGGAATACCATATTTATGTGGGAATGGAACATTTGGTGCTAGTCCAGGATTGTGATAGTGGGCTGATAACATACCATTACTTGACCTCGCATATTCACCAAAACCGCAACATGCATCAGTGCAAGCTGGCGCACAGACCTAGCGGAAAACAACTTTTGTTTAGAGACATACGCCTATAAAACAGAAAGTGACCATTTTGATATCAAAGTGATTAAAATTACAGAAGATGCGACATTATTTGTTTTTTATGTTTTTGTTTTTGTTTTTTGTTTGTTTGTTTTCAAGAATGATATATACAACGGAAAATTCTTACCCTGCTGCATGTTCCAGGGCAGAGTCTTGGCTGTGGTTTGTAAAGATCAGGGGAGGATAGCTTTGGGTTAACAAGTGGTGGATGAGGCTTCTCAATATGGTGAATATCACTGATTTTAAATGCCCTACTCTCCGTTTGCACAACGTTCTTTGTTGGTGTTACTTTTGGCGGCTCGTCATTGGGTTTGTGGAGTGTTGGTGTAACTTTTGGCGGCTCGTCATTGAGTTTGTGGAGCGTTTTGATCTTCTCGTAGTGAAGAAACGTATGTCCTCGTTTTTTCTCTTCGTCGGCTGAACAGCATCCACTACCACAGGAAGGAACGCATGTTTCCATGCACATTGGGTGGCAGTGCGTAGCAATTCCTGTTTTTACATCAATTTTGTCGTGCTCTCTACAGCATCCAGGACCACAAGAGGCTACACATGCCACCAAGCACATTGGGTGGCAATGCTCTTTGAAATATTTTGCTGCAAAAATAAATATAAATCAAAACAGATGAAAATTATTCATTGCCTTAGTATCATAGAGTGGTAGTGATGTGACGTTGTCGGGGTGCATTTTGTTATTATTCTTAAGAGCGTTTTTGTAAAGATCAAATACGAAAACATACAATTATGCCACGACTTGTGTCTGTGGGTTGCTGATACAAAGGACTCGGGTGCGGCGTGAGGCTTATGCAAAGCTCCTGTGGTAATCTTAGTAACACCATTCTTCTGAAGATGATCTTTAAGCCCCTTCGCCAAGTGCTTGTTCTTCATTCCAACAATGTGGATAGCCTTATAACCAAGTGACTTCAGCATTTTTGAAATTTTCTTCCAGTCAACAATGGGTGTAATTTTGTATTTTTGATTCTTGTACGTCACAGTTTTGGAGAGGTTGACCATGGGAACTCCTGAGATCTTCTTGGTTTTGGATTTCTTGGAGGGTTTTTTCGTGACGTGCTTTTTTGCGGCATTCTCGTGTGAAGCCGTCTTTTTTTTCTGTAGAGCTGCTTGCTTTCGTGATTGCAAGATTTTCACATACTCCAACAGCTTTTGTGCATCTTTGATTTTCTCGTTTTCGGTTGACAAGTCTTTATTGTCATGGTACTTCATCGCCACGTTGGATTGTTTAGAAAGGAGAGGCTCTATCGACGAACTATGTGCAACTTCATCGCTGAAAAGCTTATGTAAGGCTGCTGCTTTGATCTCTGGTTTTACTACGTGTGCAGATTTGGCAGCGCCTGCAAACTTCGATGATTTTGGCTTCATAACAATCTCTACCTCTGGACTAATCTGAATAAACTTTTGCTCTGAAAGTATACAGAAAATAACGAGAAAGTTATGCATTTGCTAGAGTACAAAAGCGTTGTGTGTTAACAAAAACATGTTAACTCTAGTAATTAGAGCTTTGAATTGTTACTTGAATTAAAGCACCTTTGGAGAGGTACCAATTAAATTTTAGAATTAATACTAACGGCAAAGCTTGCATGTCTTTGCACAATGCTTTTGCATTGCTTTTTTCGATGTCTTACAAACTCCAGCCGCAGCGAGAGTGTCGCAGTGCTCCATGTTGTCTTCACATCCTGCAAATGTAAAAAAGGCTGTTAAGTTTGAAACCGTTTTCATAGCATCAAAAGTATGATAATTTAGATACCCTTTTTCAAGTTTTCTACATATTCCTGGCTTTTTCTTTTGATGTGGTCCTCTGTTAAAACAAAATATGTTAAAAAGCTTCAGTGGATGCTGATCGGTACTAAACGACAAATCCCATTTACGTAGTTCAGTACGACAAAGGAACAGAAATGGTTACTAAATCAATGAGCTTAAACCTGAACTCATGATCCTCGTGTATGGATGTAAGGTACTCATGGTTCATTACCTATATTTTGCTGAAGAAGGCTAGTCATATCTTTTTCTGCCTGTGTTACTCTGCTAGCTGTAAAACCAAAAATCATATTGATCACTTCAATGATTTTCTCAAAAACTTTTGTCCACAGTTCTGACTCCCGCAAAATGCACGCATCTTGTCTAACACGAGTAATATACTTTACCTATACTCTCATCCACAAGTTTATTAATGATCATTTGTGCCCGTTTCCATTCAGTATCTACAAATACAAATAAGTGTTACAACCACATTGAATTGCTGTGATGTTCATGGAATTCAGAACCATTCAAATTTAATTTTCTATTACAAAGTCAGATTCTATTTTTCATCTTGTCATTTGATGACAACATGGAGAACGTTTTACTTCAAAGTTTGCCGTCGTTCCATGATTTCACGTTTTAAATATAATTAGCTGAAAAGTTCTTCTAGTTTTCAAATTTTACCGACATTGATGATATTACTAGTGTTAAGTCATTCGCCTTATTAATTGTTAAAATCAGTCAGATCGGATGGTTAGATTAGTTTATCGGGGACTGCTTTCCATTATAATTGAACTTCGCTACAGCTCTCACGATGTCCTTTTATGATAAGAAAGTTCAAATAATGGTTTAGAACTTACCATTTATTTTGTATTTCTCAAGCGTACCTTGCTTGGCATCTTCTGCTAGATTCCATGGAAGAAATACTAAAACTACATATATAATACAATGATTCGACACCATTGTCCTTACTTCTTGAAAAAAGACTACAAAATCAATCCCAATTTCTTGATTCCTCTTTTCAAGTGCTCATAGCACTGATTTTAAATTTGTATAGATTTTCAGAGTCGGTTCCCTTAAGGGTATTTTCTTTAAAAACACAAGATGTTTTTCCTTAGAAAAATGTTTCAATTAACCACAAGCCCCGCAGTGAAGTGATGCGTAGAACAGCAACAAGTTCGCTATTCACTGATGCTAACGGTGTTTAGTCACCAGTCAAAAGTCAGCCAAGCGCAAGCAACGATTGGAGGAGGCTCAGTTCAAAAATTAGGTTTCCAGTTCAGGGCAGCTAGAATTACATGTCCTGGTGGGACTACGTTATGGGTCAGAAAATTTGGCCTTTTCCAAACCCATTTTCAACAAGGCTCTTGAATTTATCTATAGGCTTACTTTTCTTAATATGTAGCAGCTATCAATCTTTAATTGCAAAGACACTTTAGAAGGAATGAATATGGAACATCTGAACAAAGATTTTATTGTAAAAGATGTATTCTGTAACTGATTTTTGAGGTTCCGTTGCACGATGATTTGCAGATGTTATTTAACACCTGTTTGTTATGTTGATGGAGTCAGTGATCTTGTCATTATAATCACCAATAAGAGATCATGGTTTGCTGTGTCAGTGCCATGTTTTTCGAATGCTTGAATTACTTTGTAAGATTTCATTATTACATCCTATCACTCTAGCTTATTGTATTGATAAATAAGATTAAATAGAAGAAATAGGAATTGACAGACAGTTCAGAAACTTAGAAAACATTTGAGTCTCGTTGATAACAATTTTCTTATATATAAAACCTTTCCTATATTAGTTTTATTTCTCTCAAAGGTGACGTGAATTTTCCCGAAACCCGGCCTTAAAACCCGACAAAAGCAGAGCTTCTGTAGATTTTTTATTTACTAAGGCCAAGTTCAGACGTCGAACTTTTGCCGTGTCGAATCTAATAGTTGCATTTTGTAGATGAGAAGTGCGGCGTTTGAACCTATTGTATTTGACAGATTTGATTAAGTATTAAATTGAAAAATTCAATTTGAATCAAATTTGTCAAATTCATTTGGTTCAGAAGCCGCACTTCTCGTCTACAAAACGCAACTATTAAATTCGACGCGGCAAAAGTTCGACGGCTGAACTGGGCCTAAAAGGCAGTTGATTTACACCGTTTTTGCGTTTCAGTGAAACTTTTCTCATTCAATGCTGTGGGTTTTCGATTCTCAACAAACACTTTTAGTTTACAATATTTTGTATTATTGTCTCGGATATTATTTGAGCTGCAGGACGCACCGATCAGTTTTTATGTTCTCAGCCGTAGCATGCTAATTAATATATTTACCATGCAGTAGTAATAATTCTTTAACACTGATATCATTATGCCACGCCCTGTACTACTTGACTATAGCTCGCTGCACGAACCATAAAAACAAAACTGAATTCTCTACTTGCGTTACTATGAAGCTGCGATTGAGCTGTAATTTATGAATTCGAGCTTTGGCTATTATAAATCAATCTTCTGTTTGTTGTTTAGCCTGCAAAGGACGTTTCTTCCTTTTGGGGATATTTGGGATAAAGGAGGGGGAGAAGAAAGAACGTAACGGATCTTGAAAATCTCTGGACTTTCTGGAAGGCGTTCCCATCGCGATTTCCCCCTTCTTCTTATGCTCAGTTATTTTTGCTCTGCAGGGCCAATTCTCGCGCGTCCTTTATTTTCCGGCATGAACCTCAAATTTCCAGCGGCCTCAAATTTCCAAACTCCATTGGACCATTAAGCACCTTATTTATCAATGTGCTTCACATCACAGTGGTTTTAAGTCTAGAAGACCTTATTTTGTACTTATCACTGTTGGACTATTAGAAGCTATTAGTCTTTGCTTCACATTGAAGCAACTACTGGTAATAATTTGGAGGCATTTTATGAAGAAGTAAATGTTTTTAATAAACAATCTCAAGTTTACATGATATAGAGCTGTATTAAGTTGCAAAAAAGGTTGTTTTTCACAGATGTATTTATTTCATACATTTTATACACTCTTGCTTAACGAGAAAAAACTGTATTCGTAGGTGGAGCCTACCTTGATCTACGTGATAGCCAATGGAGTGAATAGATTCCACTGCCAAATATTTACAAATGTTTCTTAGTTGTCATATTCTTGCAAAGACTTGGAAGTTCTTAAGAACTTGAATCGAGTTACAACGAGACATTAACTGAGAATTTCCGTGTTTTTTTCGGGATTTATCTGATATATAGCCTGTTACTAAGGTCGATTACACTAGAATTTTAAATGGGATTACAAATGCAAGTTCCAACTAAAATCTACTATTGTCTTCATGTGAACCATATAACTACACATTGTGTTCGTTTACTCAACATCATCATCATCGGTGGCTTCATTTGCCGACCCTTCGTCACGTTGATCCTCAGAAATTTGAGTCTGTGGTTCATTTGTTTGGTCGTCGTTGGTTTCTTGTTTTTTAACTTGCTCGACCTTTTGGTCCTTTGTTTCCGTTCCCTCAGTTTCTTGTATACTCGCTTCTTTTTTCTCTGGCTTGTCTTCCTTTTCTGGTTTCTCCACTTTATCCCTTTTTCGTTGACCGCAGCACTCGAGTGGACACGAGGAAATGCAATGTCTCTTACAGGATGGTAAACAAGATCCTGGTGGCGGTGGTAGTGGCATTTGTGGTGCCATAGCAGGAGGAGGTGGTATTGAAACAGGTACAGCTGATGGTTGAATAGCAGCGTTTGGATCTGGACAGCAGCAACAGTCGGTGGCTGGTGTGCATTGTGGGGTGCATGGTGCCGTACACATTCCCTGGCAGGGAGCCAAGCTTCCTGTAGGAGCCTGAGTTGCAGCAGAAGAGTAACCAGTGTAACCAGTGCTACTGTAAGGTTGAGTTTGAGTGTAAGGACTTGGAGCTGCAGTACCAGGATGGTGGTATGGTGATAGTGCTGAAATTATATTCGACAGTTATTTTACTTTTACATTTTATGAGAACGACTTACAACAATTAGAAAAACTTTACCTTGTTGGGAATGGTAAGGTTTTCGATGTACTTCAATGGGTGGGGGTTTATCATACGGCTTATGCTTGTAATGGTAATAGGGATGCTTATGATGATGATGATGATGATAATGGTGTTTATGATGATGGTGATGGTGGTGCTTCTTCTTCTTCTTGATTGGTGTCACGATATAAGGGATTTTGAAATGAACAAGGAAGGACCCATCCTTCTTTTTCTTCAGTTTGGGTTTATCATGCTTCTTAACATCATCCTTGATAGTTTTTATTGCACCCAAGTGTAGAAGAGACATTTCTGTTGATAAGAAAATATAAGAATAAAGTAATAGCCGAATTCAGTGCCGAGATAGTTAACTAGTTGCTGACAAAGGAATCAAGATGAGATTACTTGCATAAATCTCAGTCATTCATAACAAGACCAACCTTTTATGCATATAGTCTCGTTCTAATTCCTTTGTAAGTGACAGTTGAAGTATATTTCGGAACTACAGACACCACAGACGTATGACAGGTACCACAGATATATACCTCTGGAAGGGGTATCAATGATGTATTACCTTTCTCTTTATCTTGTCGTATCTTATCAGTTCTTGACGATGCATGGTGACCTAGGATATGATAAACAGGATGACAAAAACTCCAACACTCATCAATGTCATGAACATTTCTTACTGGTAGTTTTGCAAGTTGTCAACACATAGTCATGACCCTAGCCATGCTAAAATGCGCAGTATCATAGCCCTTCCTAAAATGCGTCATGCCGCATGCCAATAATCACTACAAATGAACTTTATACTAACTTTCCAACTAGTACATTCATAATTTAGACCGGCAGAGTCTAGCATTTTTAGAGCAGATTTCGTATGACTTTCAAAGTCCGTGCCGTGCCATGTTTTGCTGTTTTGCATGCCATTCCATGTCTAAACATTCTGATTGGATACAACATGGCATCAACATTGACGAATCAAAACGCTGAGTCACGGCACGACATATTACAGCAATGCACGCACGGACGTTTTCAAAGTCATACAAAATCTGATAGATCAACTCCATAGATAACTCAACCGAGATACTTAAACTCACCTATTGCTGATGTTAGGAAGTCTGTCACTTCCTTGGCAGCATCTTGAACTTTTTTTCCTGCAGTGAAAAAAAACCTTACTTACAAACGGAAATGACTATATACAGATACTTGATTAGCTACGGTGTCTCCTTTCGACTGATGTATAGGTATAGACAGGAATTGCATAATACCCCTTACGTTCAACATGTAACGACTAATAGCAGACTTCCGAGATGCTCTTCACTTGCCACATACAAATTAAAAGTATTAAGACGAAGCTACGTGCATAAAGCTCAGCCATTCGTAACAATGCAAGACAAAAGTTTAGCACGAAGTCTCGTTCTAAATCCTTTGTATGTGGCAGGTGAAGCATATCTCAGAACTGGAATATATGTTACTTTGTACATGGTGACACACCCGTATTTTGGTAACCAACACCAGTATAGAACGAAAGGCGTTTGGTTTCGCGGATTCGTTAACTAAGTAGTTAGTTACCTATTTTGGCATCTAGCAGCTTAAGAACCGCTTTTCCTGCATCCTGTTCTGCCGAAGCCAAGTCAACATCGCTTCGCTTGTGACCTTCAAATTATAGAAATCATATAAAACATTTAAGTCGTGGTTTATAGTTCATTCAAAAAAATTTTAATAACAGATCATTGTTAATTGTGCTGTAAAGTTCCCTGTTGTGTATGAAACTTTATATAACCACTTGGGTGCATTACACATAAGCAAAGAGGGTTATTTTACGACTAAAAAATGAGGCAACTCGAATTTTATTTGATCAACGATCAGCCAGGTGTCGGCTTTTCTTGGCATTGATTTAATTGGCGTTTGACAAAATTGTTGTCAATTTATTTACTTTTACTAGCAGATCCTAGAAAGCTACTTTGAATAAAATGCGGCTTTATATAAATTGTACTTTTCCTAAAATCAAACCGATTAAGAAAGTTTTTTTAAGAACGCAATTTCTTGTAATCGATGACTTCACCTCAGTCATCAAGACAAAGACAACAGTTAGTCTTCTGGTCATTAACGACTCGTGGAGCCTTCCTTTACGCTCTACATTACATTTTAAACAATTTTGTAGGAAAACTACCCTTACCATTAGGCTGCACTGAAGGGGATAGCTTTCAGATCTAGAGATTTTATGTTCTACATCATTGAGTACCAGTGAAAGGGATTCAATGGTTTCTAAGTGATTTCTTTCTCACTCATTGACTTCATTCATCGATTTCATGCTCTTTGGAATTTCATGCCTCAACATACACTTCACAAAATACACGCAATCTATCAAAAATCTCTAAGGGGTAAATTTTCAATACCTTGTACGGTTGTTCCTGTTGTCTTCTCGACTGGTACACCGTTGACCATCACTACAAGAGCAATCAGGGAAATAATATATCGATTCATGATTGCTCCTAAATATCTTTAAATATTTAAATCAGCTCTATTGATCTTATAAATCCTCCTTTCTTAAACAGTTCAATTAAGTTTTCATATTTTTTTTCAATTTGTTGAAAAAATCTTCACAATAATTTTGTTCTTGCAAAAGATTTAGCAAAACCGTTTCATTATTGATGACTTTTTCTATGAGAGCTTGACCTGTTCATTGGTTTGTCTATGCGGACCAATCACATTTCATTACTGATCTTTTGTCATGTGTTAGGTCGATGCAGGTTGGTCCATAGATGTGACTAAATTATTTATTGAAAAGCTAATGATAACTTGAAGTTGATATCATAAAGGACAACATTTTGAAACTCAATTTCTTCCCGTTTTCTTTCTCGTGAGAATACAACGGCACTTACACTACGCCCAGACAAATCCTGATAAATCAGTTAAAGCTAATGCATATTTTTTGTTGCGTTCAGGTCTGTTTTCCACACTAAAACGGCATTTGTCTTTTGTCTAAGGTGGCCACAATGGTAGAAAAAGAATGCGTTTTCATTTTAATCCGGATTCAGTGTAGACAGAGCCTTATGCGTTGTTAAATGATTAGATTTAACAAATTCCTGGCTTATTTATGATTAGAATCGATTTAACAGTTAAGAGAATGATCAGAAATAATGAACGAGAGAGCTATTGCTGTTCTTTTCTTAATTTGCTTTAGGGTCTAATTTGTCAGTTGAGTAATATCCTTGCAAAAACTATCGACGATCAACGATCGCGAGTGTTGTCTTGCTGTGACAATTTGATCATTGTCAGAGATATTGTTACAAGTCAACTGGTTGCAAATTCAAAAAATTGTAAACAACTGGCTAAAAGCTCTATCGCTTCAAAATATAAACCGCTTGCATGGTCAACAACTTTAGCTTTTTCATCAGTGAGAAATTCCTCCGCATGCATGACAAACTTGTTTTATGTAAACTTTCATTTTCAGACGTTTATACTTGATATTAAGTTGACTTTGTCGGTTGAACCTTTTGTATGTCTGAGTATTTATAGCCACTTGCTTGTATATAATTTACAATGTTTTGAGAATGGTTTGAAGTCAAACCGAAATATAAACGGTTATCTAAGATCTGTCTTGTTTAACTTAAATATTAAGTTAACAAAGATGTTTATCGGAGTCCTTTTCCTTTTATACTTGATGAGGTCCATGCAACTTTAACAACCTTGTGGCTTCGTGAAGTTGAGCCACCTTTAATCAGTTTTAATTTTTTTAGTGATTCAGTCTTTTATTCAGTAATTCTGTTAAGTACATATTAAATTAGTCTGTCCTCCTTCACTTACTATTTACAATCACCATGGTACATCACTTATTTTTTACAATCAGCACATTTACAGTTTTATGGAAATTAATAGATATTTTTTGACTGAACAATTAAGACAACATTTTCTTACGGACGATTTTTTTAACTAAATACAGATTTACAATTGAGACATGTACAAAATAGATTACAAATTCCTAATGATGACAAACGAAACAACGAACAAAATTAAACACCACACCTTTAATCAGAGTTAATTAACTCTATTAACTCTGCTTTAATCTCATGGAGTTTTCCAGTTTAGGGGAACAGAGTTTAATTTGGGCAGTTCACACTACATGGCTCTCGTTGGCTGTTTTTCATCATGGAGCTAAGTCAAGAAACTTCAAGTAAAAGTGTACACATTAAACTCAGGCAAGTCGATATATTTGGAGGAAAAGGACGAAAAAACGCGTACTTAGATGGGATACTATTTTTATTCCCTAACATTTTGACAAATTTATGGCTTAACATTATCCCATGGGATACTATATACATATAACAGTAACAACGTAAAATATAGCATTTATCATACTAATAACCACCCATTGACATTAGATAACCCAATGAAATTTTCTCAGGTAAATAAATACGCATCAAATCTGCACTGGCTTCTTCAGAAATCTAGGTGGACGTCACAAAGATATACTCTAATATTTACTTCAACGTAAACAATCACAAAAATACACCAAATCACCATCATGTCTCACATTGTTTCATCTTCCTTGTGCCCTTAAAGATGCATTTCAATATGAATCAATATCAACCCAATCACATAATCATCTATCCTTTCTCATTGAAATGATTATGTAGCTATTAGAGGTCTCTATTTACATTCATATATAAAAACGTCGTCTAATCATTTTTGCTAATTGAAGATTTTTTCTTGTAACTTCGCCTGCAGCACTGTACAGGACATACAGGGACAGGAGCTGGAGAAGGAGTGCACATGGGGCTACCCGGCTGGCATTGAACATGGCAGGGTGACGCAGCTGGCATCTGTGGAGGCATCACTACTGGAGGAGTCACCACAACTGGTTCGGACATTGGTGCACTACAACAGCTGGGGGTATATGTGGGAGCACATGATGGAGCACACTGAGTCGTTATAGGTTGAGGTGGAGGTAGGGGAGGGAGATGTGGCTGGATTGGAGGCAACGTTGAACAACAGTCCTCAGCACATGCGGGAGCACATACTTGAGGACAAGGAGCTGGGCACATTCTAGGCATTGGGTAGGGGTTTATGGCCGATGGGGGACCTGGATGTGGGTGTCCTCCCAATAGAGGGAGGGGTATAGGATGAACGCAGGCTGGAGCACACACAGGCATACATGCGGCGTGACAAGGCTCAGGTGCGGCTGGGGAAAGAATAAGAAAGCTTGTGTTAGTATGCATTTCTGACTTTCTATAAGAGAAGATTTAAATTTCTCAAAAGATCGGGGAACTGAGGTTTCCCATCTTTAGACCAAATCTCTGTCAAATAATTTCAAACCCCCTTCTCTTAAAAAATGTTGTCAGAGATACATACTTGGAATGAACGTTCAAAGATGGGAAGCCTTGTCAGTTTAGAATGGTGCGCGCTTCTACTTACACCTCGATTTATTTGTACGCAATATCCATGCAGTCGCTGTTATACTGCTAATCTCAATTTATTTGGATTTCATTAGATTTTTAAAAATTGCACAGTTAGAAATTATCAAAAGCATTTTTAAAATCATTTAATTTTTAAAAATTAAAATTGAAAATTATTGTACTGAAAATTATTGTATCAAATCGTTAAAAATCAACATTAAAATCATTGTATCAAAATCGTTAAAAATCATCTTAACAAAATCAACTTCTTAAAATCACCATTTTTATCAATTATGTTCTAGCGCAAATTTGGAAAGCAATTGGTTATGTTTACTAAAGCAATGACGTCAATCGAACAATTAATTAAGCACTGCTTAAAGTATTAAATTGGTGATTCATCTAGCTATCTTAGTTTATTGATGAGCTTTCTTGATGTGTTTTTTAGAATGAGCCTTCTTGTGTCGTCGACATGTGGGACCGCATGGCATAGAAACAGGCATGGGCATTGGCATAGGCATTGGCATTGGAGCCGGCATTGGCATAGGCATTGGCATTGGAGCGGGCATAGGCATTGGCATAGGAGCCGGCATTGGAGCCGGCATTGGTTGGGGAACTGGAGCACTCGACCCACAGCATGTTTGAGAGAGATCAGGGGCACAACTTGGCTGACATGGGTTCATTGGTGGGGGAGGGACTTGTGGCTGTGGCATAGGTTGACATGGGGGAGGGCCACAAGGATTTGGATTTGGATTTGGATTTGGATTTGGCTGAGGGCTTGGACCACCGGGACGAATTTCAACTGGTGGAGGCCCACCTTCTCCTGTAAGCAAATGAAAAATGATCATAAATTAATAAATGACGCCTTTTATCAAAAATAATATTACATGAGCGAGAAAAAGAAATGCTATACCTGATCCAGCTCCTGATCCTGAAGCTCCTCCTGCGCCTCCTGCTCCTTCACCTGAAATTTATATATAAAAAGCAGAACTTAGGTGCGCGGGAGTTACACCCGTTTTCTTAGACGTGAATCCTGACAGACCTTTCACAAATTCATTTAAGTCCACAAACAATGGTTTCAGGGCGAGGCTGGACTTGATAAATACAGTAAAGTTTAGTTTATGAAATCGTAAGTTGAACCTCGCAAGATTTGAAGTGTTACTCAAGAAAGGTCTATTAATTTTTGCTAAGAACCTCATTAAGTTTCTACTATACTAAATGCCAAAAATTATGAATAGACGTTATCACTTACCACTTCCTGAAGCACCACCGGCCGCAGCAGCTAAAATAAGAATAGTATTTATAGACAATTATTAGAAATGTAGAGGTAGTGTGTGAGAGAGTACCGACAGTGTCCCCCAATTAGTGCGCAAGCGCTAGAAGACTTGGACACTTAAACAAAACAGCTATTTATTTATCTATTTATTTATTTATTTTATTTATTTTGTGAATGTTGAAGTAAATAAATTTTAAGATGTAAATATCTATGATGATGATGAGGACAGTTGGAATCAAAATAAAAAGAATTGGTGGAAATTATTGAAGTCGGTGATGGTGGTGATGGTGGTGATATCAAATATTTTATAACAGCTATTATACTTACAGTCATCTAGTTTGACCTTTTCAATTTCTTTTTCTATTGATTTCTCTTCCTTTGGCTCATCTTCTGTAATTGAATCATTTTAAAATAACTTAAGTTCCAATTTCACATGTGAGTTTAAGAATATTTTGATAATCCTAACTGAGCTCCTGTAATGTTTGTTATGCTCTTGAAATGCTGCATCTCAATCACTTCTTTGAGAGAAGATTAAGAAGCAGTAGCTCAGTTTTGGACGAACGAACAAGAGACACCAATGAGAAATCTTTCTTAAAATTCATTCAAAATGGCCGTCGTGACGTCAAGTGCAACCAAACAATACCGGCTGCACATTTTCAAGTTAGAACATGTGTATATAAGCATCTAAATACAAATGACTTATCAGTCATTTGGATTGACTATATGGGTAAGACAAAAAAACTTTAAAACAAGTTAAATCATTGATTCAATATTATCATCAATTAGTTATCTTGATCATCTGATTAACGCTTTCGTACCTTCTTTTTGTGCCTTTTTGTGGTGGCTTTTGTGATTCTTTCCTGTTTCAACAAATGAAAATGGTAAGAAAACTACTGAAATATGTCGACTAAATCACCGTACATTGACGTTATAGAATGGTCCATTTGGTATGTAAACGCCTCAGTGCTAGCTCTTTAGGCAATCTCCATTATAACTATGCCTTTTAGCGAATCGTTACAGTGCACACCGTCTGCCTTAGGCCGTTTATTGGTCGAAAGACTGGCACGAGTTACCTTGTGCCAGTCTTTGGTCCTTTACCTTTTACCTTTTAAATGGACGATGTCCAAGAGATCATCTCCTCTTCTTTACGGTAAATTGTAACGGACTTAAAAAGGTTGATAGAAAATGTTTTTAATGTTTAGGGATAGAGTGTGAGAAAAATTGACTTAATGCTGCTGAAGCCCTATTTGGTAGAATTTAGTATATCTCACCAATTCCAGTCACTCGCGTGAATGTCGCATAGCTACACGAGAAATGGATGCAGTGTGTGCGTGATCAGCAGTTGCGATTCTCTGAGTTTCTGTGGTGGTTCCATTTGTAATATGTTATCAATTCGTTTCGTATTTCGTAGCCATGACAGCGTAATCTATGGCGTGATCTCGAATAGCTGGAATATTGCAGGGTAGATTTTAGAAACCATTGACTGTAAAGCTTAGCGGGATTGGTTTTCATGGTCAGCTTAAGACTGCTGACCTTTCAAAAGTTTTTTAAGTGTCTTCACAGTTTCTTCACACGAGATAACAGCCATTTCAGTAAATTTACACATTATTTACCGCCTGGTTTATCAAAGGGTACCGATTCTGGACGTCTACCTATTCTAATCATTGACAGCTCTAATTTCCATGTACAAACAGATGTATCTGTACTTTTAACATTGTTTGCATTATTCAATGCAAGTCTTTTATTCTTTTCCCCCCAATGTACTTGGATAAAGCTGTTGCCTAGCTCTAGATTTTGCAATGCCAAAGAAAAGAAATATATTTCTAAAAAGTAATTTTTCGATGCATATTTTTACAAGCTTAAAATTAAGCTGGTACCAGAGAGAAAAACTGTGGTCTACTGGAAGACAATTTTTTTCTCTGTCCATAAAGTATTTATAGGTAAAACTTTTCACGTCTATTTTACTAAATGAAAAACATGAATGGTTTTGATCGCATGACATTCTTTATACGTTATATGACCAAAAGAAGCTTCTTAATCGTTTTTTAATCGTAATTTACTTTACAAATAATCACAAAATGGTATGAATCCAAAACAACTATTATATGCCTCACCTTTTGTTGATTTGGCGTCTACAACCAAGGTCAATACGAGGCCCAAGACGGCCAGAAGAATCAGTGTCCTAATATACATCCTAGAGCAAACGGGAAGATTATGTTTCAATGCGAGAGTCTACATATATCCGGCTTTCTAGTTTTTAGCGTATGAAATTTTACCTAAACAAAATGCTACCAATATCAAAAATTTGTTGACAACCTGACAAAAATGCAACGTTCACTAACCTTTTACAATCCAAGTGGAACAAGAAACTTCAGCAATTTCGTTGATGCTTACTGCTCTGGAACGACCTGATATGGAGATGATGAGGTAAGACTGTTGAATCTTTATTACCTCCGAATCCCTTGAGTCAGGTGAGCAGGTGGCTGCTCTCTTGGACTTTCAGGTTCTTTATTTGGAATGTCTAGTTCAACTGGTATTCAAGTTAATGTTTAATTTGTTCATCAGGTGCTTGGAACTCGACGGAGTGAAAAAAACTATTGAAGGACATCAAAAAAATATTTTTTCAAGATAAACTTTTAAAGGCTCAAGCAAAAATATAAGTCGCTTTTTTATATCTTATTATTGCTTCCTGAAATTTGTTTTTTGTGTTTATAATTGCCCATATTAAGACAAAACAAAATACTTTTCTGACATGCAACTGAACCGTTCCTGACCCCTCTGATTTTCAACAAGTATATGGTGTTCAAGGTTCAAATGTCACGTTGAACCTACATATTCAATAGTTAAGAACCCTTTTGTCAAGGAGTTGCTATTGTTTGACGATTAATTTAGTTAGGACATTTTCTTTCTTTACATTTAACTTTATCAATTATTATTAATTGATGCTATACAACAAAAATATTTGTATAAAAAGTGTTAAAATCCAACTTTTTCTACTGAAAAACAATTTTTGATATTGTTTTTAGATTTTACAACGAATATCGTTTTGGTTTTGTATTTTCAGTTTTCTTGTCTTCAACTGATTTAACTAGTTAATTTGTTGGAATTACTGAACAACCAAAAACAACAATTCTTTTCAATTTGTTGAATTGAACAGAATCTTGCTACTATGCCAAGAGAAATGTCATTATATGAATCACCAATTGTTCAACGAAAGTAAATAAGCGTGTGATCTTATTTGGACATCAATGAATTGTTCATTCGTTTCGATGACTTGCAGCCGATTAGAAATAGCTGTTAGTAGTATCATAATGCCTTCTTTTATGCAGTTTAAATTTAAAGTGAATTCCTCTCACCATGCAAGGCGTTACCTAGAATTTAACTCTTACTAGCCAGGGATCACTTTGCCATTGATCGCATCATATACATTTTTTAATAAAAACCTTGATCAGTAAGTGATCTTTTCCGACTGAGTGAGGGGAATCACATAACATTTGAAAACCCTGCTTAATCCTCTGTGCGATCCTGGGGATCCAAGAAAAAAAATTATTCCAATAGGTTTTTTGTATAGCAGTATTATTACTGCACTTTCTTCAGTAATTAAGTCTGCATTAACGGTCCAACGCACTGTAAATTTGGATCTACAGACAGAGTCTGAAGTGAAAAACAAACAAACAAATAAACAGGAAAGGTCGGCAGTCTCCAAATTAGGACTGACAATAAAATACCTGTACAGTGAATGTAACAAGAAAATGCGAACATGACGTTTTTGTCCCTAAGAGAAAATGCTTGCCTCATAAACTATAGAGATATATGATCGCAATTGGGTTTTCACCCGGTTTTTATTCCGAAAATTTAATTGAGTGAAATATTGCGAAGACGTTTTCTTCTCTAGACAGGTTAACATGAAGATGAACATTTTTACGTTGTAATAAAACGTTTCGAAAATTTAATAGATTTGTATCCAAGATACCTGTATATGCTGTAATTATTCATTTGCATATTAGACAGCTGGGATACCTGTGTAGGTGAGGACATATCGGAGTAACGAGTATTGAGTAACGAGAGTAATGGAAAAACAAGTGATAGCTAGACTACGAGTTTTAGAATACGCGGACGAGCGGTGATGAACGATTTTGTCGGTGAATAGTTTCCTTTCTATACGTGATTATTAAAACTCAAATTGAATAACAAGGAAAAACCATAATCTGCATAGTGAGTATAGTAGTCCAGAGAGACTTGGGAAAGAATAATTCTACCATTACCTCAGCTCACCGTAATCTGCATAGTGAGTATAGTGGTCCAGAGAGACTTGGGAAAGAATAATTCTACCATTACCTCAGCTCACCGTAATCTGCATGCTGAGTATAGTGGTCCAGAGAGAGACTTGGGAAAGAATAATTCTACCATTACCTCAACTCACCGTACCATCTCTCCGTTATCCCTTCTCCCTATTTTTCTTCTTTTAAGGTGTTGCTACACGGGTCGATTCGCAACAACGATTTTCCGCGCAACACTTGGTCAGGTTGATAATATTACGCTCAAAGTTTATATTAAATATTTGGAACTTGTTCACTAAGCAAAATTATTGCTAAAAATAGTTGCGTTTTGTATTTTCCACGGCATAAACTCTACGGGCAACATTTGTTGCACGGAAAATCGTTCTTGCCGATCGACCCGCGTAACATCACCTTTATTTACCAATGACACAGAAGAGTCACTACGTACAGTATCAAGAGAACATTGGGCGGCAGCGATATGATTGATAATTTCAGTAAAAAATACCTTTTCGATCGTGTCAGGAAAATATAATCGACCAATAGGGTGACCTTTGCCCTGCTGGCAAAGCGAGAGCGGTCCGTATTTTAAACAAATTTGTTTCAAATTATGCAGATGTAGTTTAATGAATGAAAGAATAAATGAATGAATGGATGGATGAGTAACTGCATGAATGACTGACTGGCTGGCTGGCCTGACTGACTGACTGACTGGCTTGACTGACTGCCTGACTGCCTGACTGCCTGACTGCCTGACTGCCTGACTGCCTGACTGCCTGACTGCCTGACTGCCTGACTGCCTGACTGCCTGACTGCCTGACTGCCTGACTGCCTGACTGCCTGACTGCTGACTGCCTGACTGCCTGACTGCCTGACTGCCTGACTGCCTGACTGCCTGACTGCCTGACTGCCTGACTGCCTGACTGCCTGACTGCCTGACTGCCTGACTGCCTGACTGCCTGACTGCCTGACTGCCTGACTGCCTGACTGCCTGACTGAACGAACGAACGAACGAACGAACGAACGAACGAACGAACGAACGAACGAACGAACGAACGATCGATCGAACGAACGAACAAACGAACGAACGAACGAACGAATGAATGAATGAATGAATGAGTGTTGTTAAAGCGTGCATCCACTGCTGGGCTCAACGTCAGTCCCTTTACCTTGTTTCAATAATGTATTCCCTCGATAAAATAGCAGTTTTGATTTTGAGATTTTTATTTAGTTTGTCATGATTAAATAATATTCCAATTAAATAATCTAAAATAGATAAGGTGAGGCGGATGCATAGCATCTAGAGTAACTGTCATCAATGGTGAATTAAAACTAACAGAAAATCATAGATGGTAATATACAAAAATGAACTTAAAAGGAATGATGTTAAACACCACAAAAATCTAAAGAAGTCAGCTTAGACCAGTGATAGTTTAGAAAATGTAAAGCACTAGCAAAAAATGTACAAAATATTGCGCGGGCTTAAAGGATTTACTTCTTTCCATAGCCACATACTACTGGTGGACATGGTGGAGGGGCTGGGCCTGGTGGGGCAGGAGGTCCTGGTGGTCCTGGGGGTCCTGGTGGTCCTGGTGGTCCCGCATTTCCTGAGGGTCCCTGAGCTCCCTGAGATCCAACTGGTCCTTGTACACCGGGCGTACCCTGTGGGCCATAGATTGGTGGCGCAGCTGGTGGTGGTGGAGCTGGTCCAGCTGGGTTCAGTGGTGGGTTGGATCCTGGTAGTCCGGTTGAACAACAAGATACGGAACAGATTGGTGAACAGTCATGACTTATACAGCCTGGTCCACATGGGTTGGCCGATCGGCGACTGACTGTAACTAAATATATAAATAAATGAGTAAATAAATAAATAAGTAAAAAGATAAATGAATAAATCAATAAATGAATGAATAAATAAATAAATAAATGAATGAATGAGAGAATGAATAAATGAATGAACGAATGAACGAACGAACGAATGAATGAATAACTAAATAAATAAATCGTTATGCGCCTGCGTTACTCGCTCAACCCTACAGTCATACTGGTACCAGTTGCCTACATACTGTCAAGAAGTATGAGGTGTACCGTTAGATAAACGTTTCACAGTGGAGGGGTGATTTAAGCGGAACGCAGTTTATGCCACGCTAATTAATGGAAATCGTAATTTTTTGGTCTATCAGTCGTTACAAAACCACTGTATAATCATTTTGATCATATATGACTAATGTGGATCACTGATGACGTACTGATGCAGACATTTTTTCTTTTTAAGTTTCCTATTCTTAATAAATTATCAGACCTTCGTAGGCATTGGTTATTCATCTTCAACGGACAATTCATTAATTAGGTTTTCAAAGGGTCCATGTTCTTGATAATCACTTACCATCAGCAGCGCTGGCTATATACGCAAAGCCAAGTACAAACAAAACGACAAATTTGAGATCCATGTCTAACCTGACAAAGAAGACGCACCGTTAATGTCATTTCAACCAGCTGTAAAGCTAATCGTTTTAGATAGGAAATCTTTTAAACTTAAAAAAACCTGCTTGACTAAGAGACTTTTATATGACAAGTCTTCCATGTATTGAATGATAAGACTCATTCAATTGCCAAAATATAAAAACAAAAACTTAATCTCATAAATAGTCGTTCATTTTTGCCTGGTGAATTTTTTTCAAAGCTATATGCCTTAGTTTTTCTCTAGTCCCACAACGAACTGCTCCCTATTGACTAAGACCACTGGATTTAGCTTCAAATACTTTCGGGTTTGTAAGAACTTTTACACCGGAAAACTGCAGTTACAAATTAATATTTCAATACTTAAACGCGCAAAGTATGGAGGAGCACTCTATAGAAAGATGGTTATCTTTCTTAAGTATTATTATTGCTTAAAAGAGCAATACATACCTTTCTAAGGTCAACGCGCCGTTAGAGATGAATGACTAAGCGCAGGATTACTCTGTTGATTAAGACGACACACACGACATTAAATATTAACTGCAAAACCTCTTGTTGTTTTTGTTATCTCGACAGGTTCTTTTCATGCGCTACAAATCGCATTTCATAACATTGTATTGTAAAAAAGGAATCTTTTGTTACCTGTAACAACAAGCACATTAATGAATCAACTAGATATTGATGGCAGTTGAACGGCTCATTCTTTGAAAACTTCGTTTTTTGAATGCCCAAAACCCAAATTTTCATCCCGACAGGAAAATTACTAAGATCATGTCTGCATCCACGACTTATAAAAGGAATACCAACAGGGCGGTAGACACTTTTATGTTTTTTCATAATAAGAACACCTGGGTTATCAAGATCAATGTTCGACCTTTAAAGATCAAAGAACAAAATATCAAATGCAACCAAAAATTGGGTACATGCATCACAGAGATATAACCGGCCCTGTACTATGCGAGAGGTAACATTTTGACCAGCATAAAAACCATCGTTTTTATGAATACATAGCAAATTGAGCAACGGTAGGATAATTGAGTGTATCGTTTTTGATATATTATCATTGTCAGTTGACAAAAGAATGAAAACAAAAGCTAATTGGCGTTTTCCGCTATGCAAGGAACGTTTAAACAATGATTTTCTTTTAATACTCTTCTTAATTTCACTGATGGCTGATTGATGATAACTGAATGTCTCTTCAAATGATCATATCTCATTTTCTTGAACTGGGTCAGAAATCCAAATTTTCATCCCGACATTCAAATTGACCAAATTCTGTCTGTATTTCTTTCGATCTCGAGTGTCCTTTCAGTCTTTTCAAAGATCTACCGCTGATTTATTGATGTAAACCCCTATTTTTTCTGCCTGTGTAAGCGTGTTTTTCTGTCTAAACAGTCTCTTCAAGGGTGGCGCGCACTCTTGCAGCAGTTTCCAGCGAAGCGCGCACCATCGGCCATGCTTACTTTATAAATGAACAACATGTGAAGTCAAATTGGCCCTCATGAAATCATCTTGTAAGGCAGACTAGGTCAGTACTTAATTCATCCGTTCACAAAGCTATTTATGATGCAAACATCTATATTCATTTAGAGAAATGTGCTGGTATGCACTTTTGGTCTGTTACGATTTTCACCTAATACGGAATCAGTATCATATAGTACAAAATACAATAAGCGTGCGGCGAACAATTTGCTAAGTAAAGATGTTAGTCTTGAAGTATAAACGTATTAATTGCAAGCATGCTAAGCTATTAGAAAGCAGTTTTCCTTTCTTTTTTGTTCATGTATACAGATCAAAATCAACACAAACATTAAAGAAACAGTGAATTTAAATTAACCTTTTTTTATTATTAAAAAATCGAAAGAAACTAAAATATCACAAATAGGACAAAATAATAACATTGTCTTGCAGAAATAGAGTCTTGATGGTATTGACTCTTCCACCATCAATATATTGCACGCAATATCATCCAATCACTTTCGGCCTGGTGGTCCTGGAGGTCCTGGTGGACCTGGTGGTCCTGCCATACCATTGCAACCCTTGGGTCCAACACATCCGGGCAGTCCAACAACTCCTGGATATCCGGGGGGTCCTGGGAAGACTTGTGGAGGTGGAGGTGTGATGAAGGGTGGGTGGGTGCCTGGTACTGGAGGTGGTGGAGTGTTGGGTACGGCGCAGCAGCTAAACAAGCATCGAGGGTAGCATCTAGCAGCTTTAGCGTGGCAGTTTGGCCGTGGATCGCAGGGTAGTGGATTAGGACTTCTCTTGAAAACTACAAACCCAAATAGAATTGTGAGTAACTAACAATGATAACTGAACACTCAAGAAATTAAGAAAGAAGAGAACAAAATGGAAGGAACTAAGCCGCACAAAAGGTCAGTTTTTGCAGTTGCAAAAAACTTTTATACGGCCTATAAAACACTCGTTATTTTGATCCCCCACCAAGGAGAGTCAGCCAAAGGACGGTCAGTGTTATCTCACAGCCTACTCCGGGCCCTAAAGTCGCCGTAACTTTGGGCAACTCAAAGGCGACTAAGGGCGACTTTAGGCGATTTAAGCAAATGTTGGCCAAAAAACTCGACGAGATTTAAGGCGACTTTGAGCGATTTAAGGCGACTTTGTGCGATTTAAGGCGACTTTATGGCCCGGAGTAGACCTTATCTCTGTCCAACCTTTTGATGTTGGACTATATAATTAAATTAAGTATCATATTTTCTATTCAGGAGAATCTTGTTATAGTATGACTTTTGTTTCAGAAATGATAGATGGTATCATCAATAATAATTAGCTATATAGTTGCTAATATTGTTTCAAATAATTATTTTTGTTACATTTTTAGGAATCGTTATTAAATTGCAATTTAGGCTTTTAGAAAAACTAATATGAAAACATTTTTTTAGACCGAAGAGAACTTTAAAGCTTAAGCTAAACTTAGCAAGAAAATTAAAATTATTATCATCGTCACATTAACGAAATGAACAGCTTCAAGTTTGAAATGACTTTTTCAAAGTCGTATTTCAAAATACACATGAAACAATAGATGAGACTTACTTGATTCAAATAATTTTGCGTCGACTGTGCAAATGACAGCAATTAACACGACCAGTGCTACCTTAAAATCCATCTAAAAAAGGAGAAAAAAATATCGAAATCAATCTCGTAAAATTTACAGAACAAGATTGTTGTTACTATTGATTCTTACATTTGTCTTACGAAAGCCAAGGAAGGTTTGAATAAGCACGACCACTTGACACCTGTCAAGGACTCATACACGATTCTGACTAATGTCACAAAAAGATGGTATTCGTTGTAAACTAAAGCTGATTGGACAAGAAGCCAAAACTAACATTTTGAACGCTGGTATGTTTGGAGTTGCCTATTCAACTGGGGAAAAGTACCTTTTTGAATTTATATATCAACAGGATCGTGAAGATTTAACTTTATTTCTAAAATTACTTGGGCAATTTTCTGTCAGTTTGTCTAGGTTTATGTCAAATCTCTCAAGAATTCATTCACAAATGCAACGTTTCAACTACTTCTTAAACATCTTAGAGAAAATATTTAATTTTTTTCAGAAATAACAGAATGCAAAGCACCAGTATTTCAAACTGAGTTCGGCTGTCGATGCATTCAAATTTATAACTACAATCCTTGCCAAAGGGTACTACCACGATAACATTTAGCATTGAGTTTTTGGTGCGTCTTTCATTTATGTTTATTTTTTTGCACTCCCCCGCACCCCTGTCCAATGTTGTAGTTTCTAGACCAGGTTGGTGTATTAGATGAAAAAACGAGACGTCATGTTATGCCTTTCACCGCAACATCGATTGAGGGGTGCGGGGAGTAACTACCAATCGTGCCAACAATTCTGGCAGGGATTGTAGATATTTGGCCTCAGATTTGATACTTCCTACCAAACGTTCTGGCCCCGGTTGTACGAAGGTTGGATAAAATTATCCACCGGATAAAAGTTATCCACTGTATAGATTTTGTATAGATTTTATCCGCTGGATAAGGATTTATCCGCTGGATAGCGCTATTCACCCTTCGTACAACCGGCCCTTGGTGTATACTCAAGCATAGGAGTGACGCGATGGTGAAGTGCGAAGCCCTTTTAGGGGTTGAAATTTTCAAATTTTAACATTATTTTTAATTGGGGTTGTGAATTTGGACACTTTTTGGGTAGCAGATTTCGTCGAGGCCTTTTCTTAACTCGAAGCCTTTCCGCCGGCTTCTAAGAGTCTTGCTTTATAAGTAGTTGGCCTTTATTTTTTTTTTGGGGGGGGAGGGGTTGGGGTTGGTCTTAGCCGCCTTGGCCTTATTGGTTTTGCAACTTAGCTTCATGCCCATCTCCCGGTACCCTGCGAGCAGAGGGATTTTTCCTCACTCTTCTAATTTTCCTTTTCGTCACTAGAAGAGTGAGGAACAATCTCTCTGCTTGCAGAGTAATCTATCTCCCCGTCACCCTTATGGCTAAAGACTCATTGCTCCGCCCTGATGACGGGAGGGCAAGGCAGGGCAGGGGAAATGATGCAAGTTAAATTTTCGTCTGTACTTGAATTAGTTGATACTACAGTGTTATAGAAGACCTCCTTAGTTTCTGATCACATGACTTCTGTACACAATTGTTCTTAATAATGCATGAATATGACAAACATGTCAAAATGAGAGAAGATCTGCATGATATCAGGAATGGCCGGACAGTAATCGAAGAAATTACAATACAGGTCTTCAATTGCCCTATTTCATTATGACGTCACAGGCTTGTTTACAATGGGGACAGAATCATCGAGAACAACAGGAATTTGAACAAAACTGTCATATAAACAATATTCATTGTGTTTGATGGCTGTTACTACTTTTTCACTGCATTTTCTATCAATGTTTTGTTTTTGTTGCTGAGTTGTCCCCTCTCACGACCATGTTCCTTAGCGATTGTTTTGATGTCACGTCAATGAAATGGGCCGCAATTGCAATTAAAACCATCGATTGTACTAAAAGTGATCGCATTCCTCTCGTAAACATCTCCAAAATGTATTTGAATTACAAATGTTATGTGCAATACATGCCTGAGTTCTGTTCCTTCATTTGCATGTATACAGATTTGATGCACAAACGATTCAGAAGAACCGAGCTCTATAGCAAAGCGAGTGAAAATACATAACTAAAACGGAACACACTGGTAAGTTGTTTAAGCCCGTCAGTAGGGGGTGGCGGGAAGATTCCAACACCGACTTGCGCTTTGGCTCAGCGGAATTTAAACAAAGTGAAGAACCATGTACGGCATTGTTTTTTATTTAAAAAAGTTTAGTACATACATGTTAGTGTCATTATTACATGTTATTGAACTCGAGATTGACTGAGATTGAAAAATTGCGATTGGCAAGAAATTGATCATCATTATAAGCGAGCTCAGAGTTTAAGAATCATTTTCAGTGCGCATGCGATTTTATCCTGAACTTCTCACCTTCTTTTGTTTAAACCTTCGATGTTTTTGTTTTTAATTAAACAAAAGAAGGTGAGACATTCGGGATAATATATCGCATGCGCATTAGAAACGATTCTTAAACTCTGAACTAGCTTATACACCAGTTCAGTTCTGTTTGAATTCCTCTTTTGTTGCCTACAAGTATGCGCGCGCATACATGTAGGCAACATTACTGCACATTGCCGTATCTCAATTGCCCTATTTCCCTATGACGTCTCACCAAAACAATCTATTGTTTAAACGCTAAATATCACGGTTGTAAGAGGGGGCAACTCAGCAACAACACAAAGAAAATCGGGTCATAATTGGATCGAAACTTCTTCAAGCATAAGAAAATTAATATTAAAATGCAGTTTATAGAACGAACGAACAAAAACGAACTGGTGAGTCGAGTGATTATTTGCAAACTATTCAAGGTAGAGGTAGTGAGTGTGAGAGTATAATGTCCCCCAATTAGTGCGAGAGCGCTAGAAGACTAGGACACTTAAATAAACAGTTATTTTATTTTAAGAAAAGTGGTAACAGCCATCAAATGCAATAAATATTGTTTGTTTAATAATTTCGTTCAAATTCCTGTTGTTCTCTATGATTCTGTCCCCACGTAGACAAGCCGTGACGTCATAATGAAATATAGGGCAATTCACGAGAGAGGAAAACCGTACGAAACTTTGTTTACAAATTGACGAGAACAATTAATGGGAACGTGAAGTAACACGGAAACTCATCTATACAGGCTTATGGATTGATTTAGGCATTTTATTCTTAGTATTACAAAAAACAAGAACAAGGGAAAAAAAAGGAAAGGACAAACAAAAAAAACATTTCCAATTGCCGAACATTTTGCCGAACATTCTGCATAGAACTGGCATACTAATTTGTTTTTTGGTATCAGGTTCGAGTCCAAGAAAAAATATTTTTTTACTTGATATATTTTTTGTCGATTTTATTTCCCTTTTCTATATTTTGTTCTCTTAAAAATGTGAGGAAGTAAAAGACTAGTCAATGAATGATGTTATTACTGAAAGTGACTGTTCAGTTTTAACGCAATTCAAGGCCTTGTTACGCGAAGCAATATGCAATATGCTACAGACATCAACGAAGCTAGAGCATTGCTGGTGAGATGTCAACTCGAAAAGCAACTCTTTCTTGGTCGGCGATAAAACCAAATATATGTCAGATTGGACTTGTTGGGGATTGAGAGGAGCTGCGAAAATGATTAAATTGCAAGTCGCGGGATAGATGGTTCACGCTGCAACTTGCTTCGCAACGTTGGGAAAAAGTAGAAGCTCGTTCACTTTTTTTGTGTAACTTGCAACGCAATTGTCGTTGCATTGCAAGTGGAAGAGAATGGATGTTATACGTGCGATCTCTTCTACAACTTGCTATGCAACGAAAAAGAAACGTTTTGTACAATATGGCTTAGTTTAGAAACAAACTCCCACGGGCTATTCAAGCCATTATGAAAACAATGAATTAGGTCCCAATAAGATGCTAAAAAGATCAAATGCAAACTAAATTCGTTTCATTTAGAATTTTTTATTCAATAAGTCAGTAACAAATATTCCACAGGATAGGTACATATTTGCGTATCTGACAAAATAAAAAAAATTTAAAAAGACAATATGGTATCGCTAAGTTTTAAAGATACGTAGTATCAGCTTATTTGCCATGACAGCATGGTGGTGGTGGTGGTGGAGCGGGAGCGCCTGGTGGTCCTGCAGGTCCTGGTGGTCCTGGTGGTCCACATGGTCCGGGGCATCCTTTAAGTCCAGGGCATCCCTGGGGTCCTACACATCCTGCTGGTCCTGGAGGTCCTGGTGGTCCTGGGCGTGGTGGGGGTCCTGGTGGACCTGGTGGGCCTGGAAGGCCAACTGGTCCAGTCAATCCTTTAGGTCCTGGGCAACCTGCAGATCCTGGAGGTCCCTGACATCCTGATGGTCCTGGTGGTCCTGGAACAGCTGGTGCTGCTGGTGGTGGTGGTGGTGGTGGTGGTGGTGCAGGTGGTGGTGCACAACATTGTCCTAAAAACAAACAAAAAAAAAGTTATGGAAAAGCACAAGCCTTAAAAATAATATCTTGGATAAAAAGTGTTGTTTAAATTTGAAAACCTCTACTACAATCATGGTTTTCAATGACGGAAATTACTGACATCAAGTATGGTACATCTCAACTGAGAAGTTAGAATTTATCTATTAGTCAAATATGTCTGAGAAAAACATGCGTCATGCACATAATAATATTTATTGTAAACCAACAAGTGGCTAACTTCAAATCCTGCAACATGATTGGCTATACTGCTATGGGTCTTCAGTTATGTACTATTAATAATCTAAGCAATTTTTTAAGTTGTTCTAAAATTTCCGGCACCAATTAGCGTGACCAGGGTTTTGAAGCAACTGTCGTTAACTGATCATGACAAAGCAATTTAATCAGTGCAATTCTTAAGGATAACTGACTAACAAATAAAATATAGAGTTCCTTGAAAATATCAACTATGGAGCGAGAAAGCTACAACTTCTTTTATGAATCAAAAATCCAAATCTCATGGAACTTAAAATGGATTACTTAAATGACCAGTTTCACTTTCGGTAACTAACTGGAATATTGTGGTATAATGATATATGATGTAAATGAAATTTAGCAAACGAATTTATATCCATTAATATCCATTAACGTTCTATAAATAAGCATTTAAAACGAAATTATCACCAAAAAATGGTAAAAAGCAGTACCGTTACCTAGATGATGCTTAATTAGTTCATTATAGAAAACAATCATCATATTTAAGTTAAATATGAAATTGACAAAGTTTTATCGTAATTAAATTAGTTCTTGAACATCTCAAAAAGAAAAAGAAAACCACAAAGGAGAAAAGAAAAATCAGTAAAACTTTAGCTGGAAAGGTCTAAATAAGAGTCAAAAATCACTTACTTTTTTCCAGGGATTTTGCGTGGGCAACGCAGATAACTGCGGCCACTACGACAAAAACTAATTTCAAATCCATTTCTAGAAGGAAAACAAGATTATTGATCAGTAAGAAGGTCTTCCGTAGAAAAGTAAAAGTTAAAAACCCTCAAAATATGTTTTGTAGAGTCCACTTACTAGATTCGAGTTGACTGTACTGACTGTCACTCTGTCTGTGACAAATTATCTTCCTCAAAGGATGACATAGCACCTACATCATCGCTTTGTGATTGGTCAGCACATAAATCAACATAAATAGGCTGGTATGAAGCGCTTAGGTGATGAAGATGAGCCTGAGGTGAAGAAAAGGTCAAACATTTTTACACCTCAGATTCAAATTATTTTTTGCATTGTGAAGTCATAAAACCCTTTTTTCCGCACAATGAAGGACTAATTAAGATTTTTCATTGCCGTAGGCTTTTCTGTTGTTTTGGATTTAAATTTTTGTTTAGTGAAAACACGGTGGGTTGTTAAAAGTTGTAAGAATAAACTATTAATTTAACAGGTGTTGTAAAAACACTTACACAATATTAGCAACGACACCTATTTCAGGTTATATTTTCAGGTTGCCATCTGATGGAATCCCAACATGTTGAGGATCCCTATTTCAAGGGGGACTATGAGATTTCAACCCCACCCTTTCTTTCTTGTCAGCTAATGGTTTGATTTAATAAGAGAACAATTGATTTATTTGCTTTTGGCAGGTGGACAAGTGGCTTTACTCGAGTGACTTAACTCGAGAGGCATTATGGGATGGAATTAGAAAAAAATTAGTCTACAAGTTTATTTTCCCTCTTCCTTGGTATTCTGAATTCAAAGACCATGATCTTTATGGGTCATAAGCCATATAAGCAGTTTAGCAATGAGTATTTATGAGTACAAATGCTAGCAATGGCTGGGAACTTGAAATATTGAAGCCATTTGACTACCCTTCGTATCTTTTTATTTGTCATGGCATAAGAGGAATACAAAGGCATAAAAAGCACTAACTGTTTGGTCATATACATTTATATTGAAATTCAAAAATGATTTTCTTTGTAAAGATCCAGCTTATAAACGCTTAGTGTATTTAAAACAGCAGGCCATCGGAATCCCTTTTTTGTTTATCGAACCGTCACCAATTTGCTCAAGCGATCAACAGGTACCAGTCCCTCACGTCTTGTGAGATCACCTGCAATGACCAGTTAATGTCACCAGTTGTGTTGTCAAAATTTAATGAGACAGTTTATCTGCAAAACAGGAAATTTTTTCCCAGTGTATTGTGTTTAAGATGTTAAAAGTGTTTTCTCATACGACGTTTAACTTTCCAACATGAAACAATGACAAAGATCCAATTCATTTAGATTTGATATTTGGGAAACAGATGCCATCAGTTTAACGAGATATCTCAGTAAGAAAATCTATAAGCTATTTGTATTATCTGGAGATTTGAAAAGAAAAGGTAATTAAATAGAACGGCTGAAAAATATGTGAAATTTTAGGCTAACTCAACAAGAGGTTTTGATGGAAACGAGTTAGTCGAAAAAATAAGAGATTTACAGTAAGTGTCTGAAGAAAGAAATGTTATGTCTATTTCGTTTTCCCAGTAAATTTAGTGACATGACACTGAAGAAAAAACACGGATCAATTGACAGTTTACTCTTGTTTTATTTTCACAAGCAGACCAATTTTTATTATTTAAACTTACATAAGTTAGAAGAACAATTATCGAATGAATAAAGTGATACCTAGTATCATGAACTTAACATGGAGGACATGGGGGAGGGCAAGGAGCAGGACATGGGGGAGGGCAAGGAGCAGGACACGGTGCAGGTGGAGGTGGACAGCACTGTGGTGGTGGTGGTGGAGCGGGAGCGCCTGGTGGTCCTGGAGGTCCTGGGGGTCCAGGTGGTCCGCATGGTCCAGGGCATCCCTTAAGACCGGGGCATCCTGGCTGTCCAGGTGGTCCCATACATCCTGGTGGTCCTGGTGGTCCTGGGCGTGGTGGAGGTCCTGCTGGTCCTGGAGGTCCAGGTGGTCCACATGGTCCATTGCATCCCTTAGGTCCTGGGCATCCTGGTGCTCCTGGTGGTCCCATACATCCGCTTGGTCCTGGTGGTCCAGGCTGAGCAGGGCATGGAGCAGGGCATGGTGCTGGGCATGGAGCTGGGCATGGAGCTGGGCATGGAGCCGGGCAGGGAGCAGGACAGCATTGTCTTTTAGAGCCTGTAAGTTTAAAAGAAAATACAGTATACTTAGAAAACAAACTTATGATCATGAAACATTCTTGATACTAGCTTGTACTCTCCCACCGATTCGATGGACCGTTGGTTTGTAAGAACGGTCTAAGCACCGTAATTAAATGTGGAAGGAAAGTGATTAAGCGTTTAACGACTATCAAAACTGACCACTTTCATTTGATAAGCATTTACTACATGAATTAAAAAAGGTCTATTTACAGGATACATAGCTGTTAAAACTTGCCTAGGTATAAAATGGTTCACTAATTGGTATGATCTCATTGTATAAATTAAAACAAAAATTGAAAACATTTTCATTTTTTTAAAGATGTATGACAAAATCTTAAAGGTATGTAACTAAAATTAAATATTACCAAAAGATAAATGATATTAATATTAATTCTCAGTTAAAAAAAGGCGTTGGTTCTTCTTTTTATTTTATTTTATTTTATTTTATTTATTTATTTATTTTAAATTTCATCTCAAAGAAATAAAAGATACCTTGAAAGAAAATATATTGATTTCACAATCAAATAAATAAAGTCCTTTTGATGGTCCAAAAAAGAAAAACTTCATGAATTGAGCTTTCCATGACAAAAGCAAAACCTATCATATAATTCGACAAATAATAAAAGACCCCAATCCTAACAAAGAAAAGTCTTAATTATTTAACTTTTTTGAGTTCGTCTTTATGTTTTAACCACGTAGACTCCTTCTCAACACAACAAACATTTTTAATCGTTTTTTTTCCTTCTTATTCTCACTTAGAATAATAAGAGAAGCAAAGAATAATATAGAGAAGCAAAACAAAGAATATAAAGTCAAAATGTCAAAACTTATAGATATCTATTCACTGCAATTTTATTCGGTTTATGGATATATGAAGCCTATCAAAAATTCATAAACTGCCAACGAAAAACTAGAAATCCTAAAAGAACCACAAATCTAAAACAAATTAAAAAGAAAACTTTTACTTACCAGACTTGGCCGTCTTCTTTTTGACCGATTTGGCCGAGGCAATCGCTGCCAAGGCAATAACTATACAAAGTACTAGTTGGATCTTCATTTTAAACCTAGAAAAATTAAGATCATATAAAAAGGGATTAATTGTCAAAACAATACACAAATCCAAATATTCTTAAGATAAATATTTTGATTTAGAAAAGAATGGACTTATATCTGCTTAGGAATTAAATTAGCGGGAATAAGCTAAGAGAGCAGGAAAATAAAGCACAAAAGCTCAACAATAGAAGACGAAAATATAGATGAAAATAACGAAATTAGTTCCAAAACGTATATGTAAAAGAACGTGACGCAAATATTCAGAAAACAACAACAATTAAAAGATAGACAAAATATAACTAAAGGAAAAAAGGAAAGCACTTGACTTTGAGCAAATCAACCTCAGATGTTCTTACCTCAGTCAACTCTAGCTATGGAGTTCTGGTTGTGAGCGTAGCTAAATGGTCGAGTTTCTTTATAGCGATTGCTTTTAAAATCATTAATTATTATGGGACTGGGCTGGTTAGATAATGATGTCAGTTACTGGTTCTTTTTGTTTTGTCTACTGGTGGTACCATTTACATGAATCGCTTGACTACTTCCCCAACAGGTTAGGAAAAATCATCTCATCCAGTTACAAACTGAAAAGAAGTATTAGAGAAAAGTTGAATAATGACGGAGAAAAATTCATTTTTGTGCAAAGGCAGAGGTTAATTTAAGAAAATGTTTAGGATAGGTATGCTATTGTTTAGACTCCAATATAGGTATTTATGCATATAATAAATATTAAAGAATCTACGATTGAACGAATTCCTAATTTGGGAGCTACGTCACCGATCTAAATTTGACAGCCCCTGTCAACGGAAATTTGGGCACAAGTCAAAAACTATTTGGTCATTTGATACCAGGCATATTACAGTGGATGTGTCCACTTATTTGCAACATGGAGTCCTGTGATTGGCTAACTGGTTTATACAGTTTTCAACTTCACTAATTACCATAAATGTAGTCAGATCATTACAACATCCTCATAATTTGATAATGATCATACGTTTTACCCTGAAGTCAGGAGCCAAAATGATAAGATCAATAAAACCAGTGAGTGTCCTTTTGTTCCCTACAAAGGTTATTGTTTGACAAGCATGTTGTTCTGCTTTATAAACAAGCAATCACAAATATTTACAAATATTTGATTTTCTCAACCAGTTTGTAACGTCAAAAACGTTATTTTTTGTATCAATTAGATTTGCTTTGGAAACAATTAGATCTGCTTTGGAAAATAACCAAATCAGTTAATCCTTTAGCCATTTTATCTTAATTATTTTATTTTTTTAAACACATCCCCTTTTTTACAGTTTCAATTTATAATATTATGTTTAATATTATTTATTCATAAATCTTTTGATATGGACGTTGCTAATGATTTTTAACCTTTTTCTATATAAATATTCTATGATGAATTTTATCTCGAAAAGTAGCAAATTAAAAAAATACTGATTTATCAGTTCAAAAATAATTTCTGGGTTTCATGCTATGATCTAGTAAAATAATCCAAGTTCAGTGGCCAGCCATAGAAATCATTTTGTTCATTGTTTTCTCAAGACATATAGGCACAATAGACACCTTGGCATTTGAAGGAATTTTGAATTTTTGAATTTTGAAGGAACATCTACAATTGTATCTGTAAATTATAATATACATATTCCCATCCTTCCAAGTCAATATCGCTAATTAATATTTTGAACACACTATCATATTTTGCAATGCATTCATGTTATGCCACTCGATGATAATAACCAATAATGGCTCAAAATAGCACATTTGTTCATTCCTTTTTTTATCGTTATTACTTTTTTGCAGTGATTCTCATTCAGGAGGCCCGGAAACGTCAATGGCCAGCTTCCGATTTTCTGAGATGCACTTGGTGTTTTCATGCCTCAGGAGCCTTGGAACACCAATAAAAACACCATTTTGGTCCAGCAGGTCGGGAATGTAATAAAATCCCGCATAAAAGAACCCGTGATTTCTGTGTAAAATGTATAAAATGTCATGTGTGGTTCTTATATATTGGGTGCTTAATTGCTCAATTTTCTGCCTGGAGGTTCTTAGTTTATCTTATGCGGGTTTTTACTTTTATTACAACACGAGAGGTATTTTGGTGAATAGAACTGTCGTCTCAAATAATAGACTACATTGCTGTTACAGTCCGTGTACCTATATATTAAAGGCAACTCTGTTGAATCGGTAACGTTTATACGTATTATTATTTCTTTGTTCGTCGTTATATGATCAACGAAAGAAAAACAGAAAAAAAACGGTTGTATCTTAAGTGGTTTTTAGGTCATGTAAAAGCAAAACAAAAAAATGAACACACAAAGTGAGAAAGAGAGAGAGAGAGAGAGAGAGAGAGAGAGAGAGAGAGAGAGAGAGAGGGAGAGAGGGAGAGGGAGAAAAGAAAACGAAACGAAGAACATGAGTTTTGAATTGTATAGTTTTATTTTAAGAATGTATTTTATGCTTATCTTCTTCGAAACATTTCAGAATTTTTGCTTAAAAGCACGTTTTCATGTAAAAAAAACCCAGTTTAATCACTTAAGAAACAATAACCATAATGATGAACAAAGAAATAAATGAATAAACACATTCGTTTTATGTCAGTATGCCAACTCATCATTACAATCAAAAACAACATATCTATAACATGTTTTAGAAGTTTTATTTTTTGACAATTAAGTTATTTTTAACAAAACTTCATGCTTTAGCATCATGGGACTATTTTAGGCCCCAAGTCTTGAACGGTTTTAAATCGAACATGAACTAGAATTATCAAATAATTGTATTAAATGTGGGAAAAGTGGCGAGGTAAAAATAACTGAATGAAATTTAAATCAAAATAATTCCTTAGTATCCAAAAAAATGATACCATTTGAATTTACTATACTCTTTTACTGAGGGATCTCGCCTTCATTAGGTATTCTTTGTTTCTTGTTCAAGAATTAAGTATTTTATAGGTTCCTAATTGTGACAAGTACAGACGATTGGACGTGCGACAATCATCATTAACTGAGCTTTTTGCTTCAGTGTTTCTTAGAATGTAATAGTTTATGTCCTGAAATTCTTGTTTTCTTTCTGGCTTCTCTCTTACGCATGGTGTTAATCTTTGATTTCTTATGAACATGGAATCTCTTACAGCAGGGCGGAGGGCAGCCAACGCATGTTGTTTCACAAACGCGTGGACATTCTCCTGCACCGCCTAAACTGCCTGATGGTCCAGATGGTCCAACATCACCTGCTGGTCCTGGTTGGCCATTGGGGCCGTTAGGTCCTGATGGTCCAGGAGGTCCTGGAGGACCAGGAGGACCTGGAGGCAATTGTGGTCCAGGAGGACCTGGTGGGCCTGGTGGGCCTCTGTCTCCAATTGGTCCCGGCATTCCTAGTGCTCCTTTAGGCCCAGCTGCTCCAAGTGGACCTGGACATCCCGCAGGGTTCCCCTGGCAACCTCCCAGTCCATGACCTCCTGCTGGCCCAGAAGGACCAACCTCCCCTGGAGGACCAAGATGTCCTTGTGGTCCTTGTGGTCCGGAAGGTCCTGCTGGTCCTGGAGGTCCTGGTGGACCTGGTGGCAGCTGAGGTCCTGGGGGACCTGGCGGTCCTGGTGGGCCCGCTCCACCTACAGGTCCTGGTATTCCTGTTGGTCCTTTAGGTCCAGCTGCTCCAACTGGGCCTTGGCATCCTGCAGGGTTTCCTTGACAACCTCCTAATCCTAGGGCTCCTGCTGGACCAGAAGGGCCAACCTCGCCTGGAGGGCCGAGAGGTCCCTGTGGTCCTGGTGGGCCCGCTCCACCTACAGGTCCTTGAGGTCCTGGTGGACCTGGTGGCAGCTGAGGTCCTGGGGGACCTGGCGGTCCTGGTGGGCCCGCTCCACCTACAGGTCCTGGTATTCCTGTTGGTCCTTTAGGTCCAGCTGCTCCAACTGGGCCTTGGCATCCTGCAGGGTTTCCTTGACAACCTCCTAATCCTAGGGCTCCTGTTGGACCAGAAGGGCCAACCTCGCCTGGAGGGCCGAGAGGTCCTGGTGGTCCTGGTGGGCCCGCTCCACCTACAGGTCCTTGAGGTCCTGGTGGACCTGGTGGCATCTGAGGCCCTGGAAGACCTGGTGGACCTGGGGGTCCCTGTTCTCCACTTGGTCCTTGCATTCCTGTTGGTCCTTTAGGTCCTGGAAGTCCAAGTGGGCCTTGAGGGCCGGCGGGGTTTCCTTGAGCTCCAGCAGCACCTAGTGCTCCAGGAGGTCCAGCTTGTCCAACTTCACCTGGTGGTCCGAGAGGGCCAGTAGGTCCTGGAGGTCCTGCAGGTCCAAGTGGACCTGGAGGTCCAGGGGGACCTGGTGGCATTTGGGCTCCAGGAGGTCCTGGGGGACCTGGAGGGCCTATCTCTCCCAATGGACCTTGTATCCCAGGTGGCCCATTAGGTCCTGGGCGTCCAAGTGGTCCTTGAGGGCCGGCGGGGTTTCCTTGAGCCCCAGGTATTCCTAGTGCTCCAGCGGGTCCAGGAGGTCCAACTTCACCTGGTGGCCCAAGTGGTCCGAGTGGTCCTGGAGGTCCTGGAGGACCTTTGACTCCTGGCATTCCTGGAGGACCCGGTGGCTGTGAAGGTCCAGGTGGGCCCGCTGGGCCTGGGGGCCCTTGCTCTCCACTTGGTCCCTGCATTCCTGTTGGTCCTTTGGGTCCTGCAATTCCTGTTGGCCCTGGGGGTCCAGCGGGGTTTCCTTGAGCTCCAGGTAATCCTACTGCTCCAGGTAGACCGGCAGGTCCAACCTCTCCGGGTTGTCCAAGGATTCCTTGAGGCCCTGGGGGTCCTGGAGGACCTTTTGGTCCCGGAAGTCCAGGGGGGCCTGGGGGCATTTGAGGTCCGGGAAGTCCTGGAGGTCCTTGAGGACCTTGATTTCCTAATGGTCCTTGTATTCCTGGTGGTCCTTTAGGTCCTGGCAATCCGGTTGGACCTGGGGGTCCTGCAGGATTTCCTTGTGGTCCAGGAAGTCCTAATCCTCCTGGAAGACCAGCAGGTCCAACCTCTCCGGGTGGTCCGAGGATTCCTTGAGGCCCTGGGGGCCCTGGTACACCCTTAGGACCTGGAACTCCAGGGGGGCCTGGGGGCATTTGAGGTCCGGGAGGTCCTGGAGGACCTTGAGGTCCCTGGTTTCCAAGTGGACCTGGAGGTCCTGGAGGTCCATTCGGTCCTGGAAGCCCGAGTGGTCCTTGAGGGCCAGCCGGATTTCCTTGTTGTCCGGGTGGTCCAGGTGCTCCGGGTCGGCCTGGAGGTCCCATCTCTCCTGGAGGCCCAAGAATTCCACTTGGTCCTTTAGGTCCGGGTGGTCCACCAGGGCCAGCCAATCCAGGAGGTCCTGGAGGCATCGAAGGTCCTGCTGGTCCAGCAAGACCAGCTGGACCACTCTCTCCACTTGGACCTTGTACTCCAGGAGGTCCTGGAGGTCCAGTAGGACCAATTGGACCTTGTGGACCTGCGGGATTGCCAGCTTGTCCGAGTATTCCAGCGGCTCCAAGAGGACCTGGGCCTCCAACTACTCCTGCTGCACCAGGTGGTCCATTTATTCCTTTCGGGCCTGGAGGGCCTGCAGGACCAGGGGGACCTGGTGGACCTGGTGGCATCTGGGGGCCAGGAGGACCAGCTGGCCCGGGTGGCCCTTGTTCACCGAGTTGACCTGGAGGTCCAGTTGGGCCATTAGGACCTGAAGGACCTGGAGGTCCTGTAGGCCCTGGAGGACCGACTTCGCAACAACTTAGGGTACATGCAGGAGCACAATCTGATGCGCAGCCGCCACCACAGGTTTCAGCTTGTCTTTTGTGAACTAGAATGAATAACATTAACAGTGGCATGAGCAAAATAAATGGCTTTAGCGAAACACATATGTTGAAAAGTCCAGTTTAAAGACACTAATTCTAATTGTTCTACAGAAGGCCTAGTGTAAAACTAGCTATGCTAAAAATGTAGTATTTTGTAAATACTTTTAAACTTTTTTTAAAATAAAGTTCATTTGTTCATTCATATTATCGAATTCTCCAAATGGAGAGAGAAAATAATGAGTAGAAAATCTATTTCTTTAATTTATGACATGAGTTGGTTTCCTTTTAACGTACCATTATAGAACTATCATTACATTTTTGAAAATCGATTTAACGTCTTTGACAGTAACAGGTGCCAATGAATTTGACTAACAAACTAGAAATAGAAAGAAACGAAAGACACCTTACCTTTACTCAATGATCGACAACTTGCTATGGATACAAATACCAACAAAACGCATCCCAAGCGAAGAAGCATCTTGCCAGAATTTCTGTACGTGAAAAAAATTATATATATTACAATGACATACCATTTTTGGTACGTTTCATGTTAGATAAATAGCTACCCTTCCCGTTGTCAAATCATTAGCATCTAAGTTGCACAGTCCAATAAAGTTTGCTTCTCAATTTCGTATTGAGCCGGGCTCAGAAATAAAACAACTTGTCGTTTGTCATAGCATTCCTTCTGACTTTCACAAGATTACACATTAATTTTAAACATAACAACCAAAACCCATCACTCTAGAAAACTGCAAGGAAAGGACGATGAAAAATCGATGTGCTTCAAATAATCTTCATCAAAATAAATACCACATGTACATTTACGAATGTGAAAAATTGAATTAGACAATTTCATCAGATAAAAAGTCTGGAGTTGATACATTTATAGTTTCCAAGCCAATTTTTGATGTTTATGGTTTGATCTCACAAGTCTTGGGTTTTAATAAAAATATTTACATTTTGTGATTAGAACATTGGCAAAACAAGTCAAAAGTTTAAGGAAGACGTCTTACGACTACAAAGACATATAATAATGTTACCTGAATAATATTTTGCGTTCAAAATCTGGCCATCAATTCATACCCAGATTTCAGTCTTGTTCCAAATTCTGGGAAAATGGCATTGGTTATTGAAGCAAAGTCTTACGTGTCGAATTGTTAATAATTTAGTGGAAACAGGCAAGAGTACCTGAAATCCCAGCAAAAAAGTCGTTGATTGAGCAGGTGGTGTATTTTATGTGAGATGCGATTGTGAAGGCAAAAAATTGGTCCATGCTTTCAAATATATCCCGTTTTTACACCTTAATTTCTGACATTTTGCCATCTAGTATCACAAAAATGATATTATTGGTATTTTGTACAATTTTTATTTGGCTAAAAAGCTGTAAAATGCTATTATTCACATATTGTTCACACTGATGTAATCAAAACCATTCTACCTTCCATTCATTCAATGAATCGATTTCATGAATCGTAAAAGGTGAAAAATTGAAGGAAGTAGTTCATATATGTTCGAACTTACAGTTTGTTTACGTGTTTATAGCGGGTAAATGCCGTTTGTTTTGACTTTCTAATCTTTCATCTACTTCGACACAAGATACCCTTCTGATTATTCGGAAGTTCGACACAGAGTTACAGAGTTATGATATGTATCTTAGATTCCCTTTCATCTACACGCCTTCTTTATTCTATATGTTTCCCTTTCTTGTATGCTTACCTGACAGATGAGTTTTGGTCCCGATATATAGACCAAACGGAGATGGTTCAATTTTTATTTGAACTGTCTTGAAATGTGATTTCACTTTGGGACAGAAATCTGCGCATGTGTGAAAACCAGTAATATCAAATTGACATGAAATTAATTCAAACATTTTAGAAAGCTGACCTGCGCGCGCATGAAATATTTTAAAACTTGACATATGAATCTCTGCACATGCATCCTAAATGTCATCAAATCAATGAGTAAAATATTTCTATAGAATGAGTCATTTGAGTGTGCTAATTCCTTTAATTTGTGTAAACGACAAAGAAATGAAATTCCAAACTCGAGAGCTAAATCAGGTAAATATAATTATTAATAAATTTAGGATAGAAAATCAAATGGCAATGGTTGAATTAACTTTTGCATGTCGGCGTATCAGTTCAATAGTTACTTGTACCAATCATCAGTGATGATGGCTAGACCTACTGAGATATTTAAATCTTGACGTATACATGAATGGTGATTATCTGACTGTTTTCTTGAAAACCTAGTCAGCTTCTGGCTACAAGCTACCCTTAACATGCTGGAAAATCCTTTGTACATTTTCGACACATAGAACCGCAGTCTTTAGCTCAATTTTTTATTTATTGCCCGTTATAAAAACAATTGAGCCTGAGCACTATTTAACTGCGTAGGCCTGGTAGGCCATTCGTTAAAAGGCCTACTCCGGGCCCTAAAATCGCCGTAATTTTGGGCGATCATAGGCGATTTTAGGCGACTTAAACAAAATTATCCCCAAAGATACTCAAAACTTAAGGCGATTTAGGGCGATTTAGGGCGATTTAGGGCGATTTTAGGCGATTTTAGGGCCCGGAATCGGCCTGTTAAAGGTGTCTTACATTAATAGGTTCTTTGCTTTCCGCACTTGCCATTTTCATTCAACATTACAGTAGAATCTCTAGCTCTTTACGAACACCTCCTAATTAATATGGACATCTCTTTATGACGGACTAGATTTTATGGGATCTCCGATCCATATATTTGCTTGTAAATAAAACCCTGTAAAATGGACAATATTAAGGACACTTTCTTTGGACCTATATTGTCCGCTTTATGAGGAGACACTAAATTTGTAGACTATTCGTACGCTGATATAAAAAGGTTTATTGCACGGTTTACCAGTTTGGTTGTCAATGGACCGTTAATGGAAAGCTTAAGTTTCCATTGATTTTAATTGACGTAACCTTAGCAACGCCAGATATTAAATAAACAATCATATAAATAGATCATGAGATCTCCCATGAACAGTTAAGCTGAACATATATCTATAACACACGTTATTAAAGAAAAGAAATCCCTTTTGTCGGTTAGTTATATCCACATATATTTATGTACATAGTTAATTGATCTAAAAAGCATTGACCCTTTCAAAATCATTGAACATAGAGAACACAGAGAAGTCTAGGTCGAAATGAACATTGGAAAATCTGTTGATAAGATGATTTTAAAGGAGCGCGTGCAGCATGTGGACGTCAGCCAGCGACTAAGGAATATTTCGGTATTCCATATGCGATTATGTAGCCATTTGATAAGATCAAACATATGAAAATTTAATTATTATATTGCACCCAAAAGCCATCTCGATCTTAGTTTCTATGTTTGATAAGTTGGAACTAAGGGTCCGATGTGACAGTAAATTAGCCATGCATGTTCTCTTTTGCTTTTGCTCGCTCAGGGCCGTTTCTTTAATTCCTACGAAAATATTAAGTTAAATATGTGGGAACGTTTTCGCTCAAAAAGTTTAGCACCCACCTGTCAACTGGTCTTCCAGCCCCTTCAAGCACAATGAGTTAATTGATGGCGTTCTTGTTTTGTGCAATTTAAATTCAATACCGATATTAAACACTCAAAATCAAAGATGCAAAATGTCTTTTTTCGATCAATTTTTGCAAAATGCTATTGGATATTCTAAATTTTCATCAAAATCGCTCAATACTTAAGTTTTAAGTTTCTTGTTTGTCGTTATGGAAACTTGTACCCCAATTAATGATATAGCTTCTTTCTAACGCACGCTGATTGGCTGAAAACCCTCAAAAATCGTGGTATATTTCCCCAGTAAACCCACGGCTCCGAGCAAAGTTTTCGTCAACATTTTTCTTTCTGCAGTAAACTGAATTACCAAAAGCAGCAGAAATGTTCATTGTAAAGTACGTGTTTTTATTGTTGTCAAATATATTAGCAGGTTACAGTTCATGCACGACTGTTTTGCAATGAAATTAAAAGCGATTGATAAGAACACTGAAAATCATATCTATTCGGACGGTTTCTCACAAAATCAATACAAGAAAAATCGAGGCAATTTTATAAGAACAATGAGTTTATTGACAACATTTTAATCATAACAAATTATTTCCTTTCTGATGAAATAGCTCGTTTTAGTATTGTTATCACAACTTTTAATGACAATGAAAACTAGATAGTTACCGCGTGGCAAATTACGACACAAAACTCAAAAGTGATAAAGAAGGTCGAAAAATTAATTTAATTGCCTTTGGAATATTTACAATTCGAAGATAATTTTTTTTCTGAACGAAACGTTAACATGTACACATAAGAAAATAAAAACAGGATTAAAAAGGCAAGTTCGTGCTCTAAAACCATCAGATTCAGGGAGTCAAATTCACATCTAAGCTTTAAGGCTAAAAATGTCTAAAAACACACTTAATCCACTTGAAAATCTTTACACATTAAAGAAAGAAATCCCCAGTGAAAACATGTATACTTAGACACAAGAAAGTACAGAAAAGTACCTCAAAAGAACAAATTTGTTGTCCACAGTCTTCATGTCCAAACCTCTTCAACGCCATTATTTTCACTTCATAAAGGACTTCGATGACGTCATTTTCAAAATCAAGCCAATCACAACGCTTGTTGTATCTCGCTGTCGAAATAATGAGCAATCTCATTTGCTCATTGATGATTCTTTATAGGATAACTCAAAGCCATAGATGCAAAGTCTGCCAGATACCCGAATGAAAACAGTAAGTATGGAGAGAAAATGACTACTTCCAAGAGACCATAATACTAAGAGAGCGAAGCTCAGTATTGATGTCTGTGCCATGTTCGTGGCGGATAAGGCTATTTTTAGTAACTTCGCCATCGCGCGCGCAAGGCTCTTAAACAATAGAATTCAAACGGTCCCGTCCGCGCGCACGTCAAAAATCAAATTCTATTGGTTGAGGGACTTGCGCGCGCGATGGCGAAGTTACTAAAAATAGCCTTAGCCGCCACGAACATGGCACAGACATCAATACTGAGCTTCGCTCTCTTAGTATTATGGTCTCTTGCTACTTCGAGTCACCTTAAACCCTGCTTTTCAGATAATCAACAATGATGTTTGTTGGTCATGAAAGAATTGAATAAAGTGGGTTTTAGTGACGTCATCGGGGTGTGGTCACATTAGAGCCGATCTTCATCAAACTTCATCAAAACATTAAAGAGGAGTTGCTCAGAGACATGTCTAGTTCAACAGAGCTCTGTAACAGGAATTACAGTGGCTTAAAATTAGGTAGGTGCAAGAGACCATAATACTAAGAGAGCGAAACTCAGTATTGATGTCTGTGCGATGTTCGTGGTGACTAAGGCTATTTTTAGTAACTTCGCCATCGCGCGCGCAAGGCTCTTTTAAAAACAATAGAATTCAAAAGCCGAAAGCAAACGGTCCCGACGTCCGCGCGCACGTCAAAAATCAAATTCTATTGTTTGAGAGCCTCTTAGTATTATGGTCCATGGTAGGTGAGTATTTCCGAAACCTAGGCCAGTGTCCTTAAGGTGTCTGGCTACTGACAAAAAAAATATTGAGAAATCGTTTAACTGGGCCTTAGAATCTTTGATCTGTTTGCGAGCTGGAGTCTTGCTTCAGAACTGTCTTGATGATGGACTTGCGATAGTTACCAATACGCCAAGCGTACACCAAAGGGTTGAGGGCTGAGTTTAGATACAGAAAAGGAATGGTTGATCTATACAAGGCGAAGAACCAGCTCTTTTTGGTACAAGACCCACAGTATGAACTCATTCCTACTGCTGCAAACCAGGGACTGAAGGAGATCACGAAGCCAGCGACGATAAAGAAAGCTGTTTCAAAAAGCTTTCTTTCTCGCTTTAAACGTTTGAGCTCTAGGGTTCTTGCTTGTGCCAGATGATGATTCGAGTTGGGGTGGACTTGATTTTTTAATCTTTTAAAGCTCTTTTTCAGGACCAAATAGGTTGCTGCATAGGATATGCAAATGACAATGAACGGAATAACAAACACGCCGTAAAGAGTTATTTGGTTGAAAAGCCACTGATCGACAAGGATTTCCATGAAACTTGCACAAAATGCCAGAGGAAAGCAAATTATAGATCCTCGCTTGACCCTTCTTACTGTGATGTGGTTTCGATGGAAGAAAGGGAATGCCACTGCTACAAATCGCTCAAGAGAGAAGGCAGTGATGACCAGGATTCCACTTCCTACGGTAAACTGTGAGATCAACTTTTCTTGGATTACCCCACGGATCTTCAGAGACGGAATCCCTTGGGAATTCAGGATACTGAAAATGCCGACATTCAGTGCAGTCAAAGCGCCTGTCAGCAAATCAGTCACAGCTAAAGTAGCAATCAGCGCTCCGCCTGTTGTTCTGAAGCAATGTAAAGGGTTCCGATAAATTGCAGCAAGAAGTGTTCCGTTGGTCAGACTTGTCGTGATGGCAATGACAAAAAGGACTATGCCATTAGCAAGGAGGACGTTGTTATTAAAAGAAGTATTCATCTTGCCACGTTTCACTAGCTGATGAATGAATCTCGAAAATGTTGAATTGAGCTACAAAAGCAACGCCAACCAGATTGCGAGATCGGTAATTGAATGCGGATTGGTTTATACCACAAATTAGTCGGTTTTTGTTATAGCTTGGTCATATTCGGCTCTTTAAGGTTTCAAATTAAGTTATCAAAACTGTTTTCTCAGCGCAATTTTCCGAAGAAAGTTCCAGAAATTTTGTCCCCGCAGGTGAACAGGATACTATAAGTTCATTTAATCGCTTTGGTCAATAATGTTAAAATTAGGTAAACATGCATGTCAACCACGACAGGAATTGCATTATTGGAAATTATCTACAGGACAATTTTGTCAAAAAACTTGATCTAACTACGTGCGTCTTTGTGTAGATTCTTTTAGGATTCTCCGAATCGCGACTTTTTGAAAGACTGAAAACAAAAAAATAAATTCATAGACTAATTTTTACCAGGTACAAAATGACCGTAGCTTAGAAAATGTGAACTGAGTCTGGGCTTCCAGTGGTCTTACTAAAGCTATGAACCTTTTAAATTTATTAACATCTGCAATGTGAGACAAACATCAAAACGAGACTAAGGAAGACACAACTTTCTCAGCTACTCTCATACCCAAAGTTCATCCATCGCCAGAAATGATAACCGTGGCGCCTGCCGTGAGCGCTCAGCAGTTATACCCTAAAGCGCTGAAATTCCAAAATGGCGGATAGAAAAACCAGAGGTTCGAAGCCAGCTATTTCTTATTCTTCTTTGCATAATCTAAACAATATTTATCATGATAAAAAAATATAGAAAACATATGTCATGGTTGACTTGAAATTAAAATTTTCATAAATATTCAATACGTCTGACATATTCAAATAAGTTGCCGGGAACTCATATTTCGCGCCAAGGCTGCGTCCGCTGTCGTAACCGACTTAGAGGCTCAAGGAGTTTGACTTCAATTTGGTGTATCGATCGCGAGTTTTCGCCCAATATTACTCAAACTATTGCCCCAGAAGTTATTGGAATATGGAGTATGATATCGCAGGTTGCCAACAACACGTCGAAGAAGAAGTGCTTCAGTTTTGAATTGAAAAAATGCTATTTCAATTTACTCCTCAAAGAAGTAGAGAGACTTCGAATGTACAGGCTAAGGAAGACAAAATTGTCTCAGCAACTTTCATGCCAAAGTGTCTTGTTTTGTTCCTTAATATATTAGTTCCGAAATTGATTTCAAACTTTCCTAAATAGTTTATTATCTTTGGATCTTCTTTGAATAGAAAGGATGCATGATGCCTGGCTAGGGTAAATAAAAATATAATCATTCTGCGCAAAAGTGCTACTAAACGAAGCAAAATTAATTTAAGTTAGTTCTCAAAATTGTTCAACCAAGTTGGGGGTAGTTCATAATTGAAAGCAGCGGCTTATTTCAAGTTGTAATTAATCGGTTCTCCATGATTCGCCTCTTATTTTGGCCTAATGAGCGTCCTAGCTTCAATTAATTCAGTTTTAATAAAAACTGCAAAAACTGTTGCTGAGAAGCAGAATATATGACCACTTAGGGGCCATTCACATGAAAGATGGTGCCCCTATGTAGTAAGGGGTAACATTTTTGTTTTCTTTTAATTCCCCGGGGGACACAAAACAAAAGAGTTATCCGTACTACATAGGGGCAACCTCTCTCATGTGAACGGGCCAGCATATTTCCACGATCATCTCCGCGGATTGGCCAGGGCTTAATTGTAACATTGCCAATTTAATGGACAGAGGCATTCTAACAGTGGGAGATGTGTGGGACCAAATAAGTGGTCCTAAATGGGAGGAAATGAAATCTAAAGGGTGGCGAGATTATGAATACCTTGTATGGAGAGGGATTATTAACGCTCTACCATCTAAATGGAAAGCAAAATTAAAATGTGCCTTAAGGAAGACGGACCCGCCTGTGGAGACTAGAAAAAATTGCATTGAATTAAATGGTAAACTTACCCACGTTTCTAAAATGAAAACTAAGAAAATATATAATGAAGAAGTTAAGCGGAATTTCAGAGCACCCACGTCCCAAAAAGTATTGCAAAAAAGTTAGGAAACCCGGACATTGAGTGGTCAAGTATCTATTCTAATGTCTACAAAACAACGAATGATAACAAATTACGAATCTTCCAGTACAAAATTCTAAACAATTGTTTTTTTGAATATGAAGCTTTTTAAATTTAAAAGGTTGGACCATGTCACCAAATTGTTCTTTTTGTAAATGTCGTATTGAAACTTTAGAGAATTTCTATTGAATGCCGTTTTTCAAAAACCTTTTATATTGCTGTTAAGATTTGGCTGAGTAAAGAGCATATTGGCTTAACAGAACTTAACTTGGAAAACATAATTTTAGGAGCGTAAGATAATGCATTGGAAAATTTTCTTTTTTTGATGTACAAATACATCCTTTATAAAGCAAGAGTTAAATACCAAAGCCCAACATTAAATCAGTATCAGAAATAAGCTCATTGAATATGAAAAGTTAGAATACATAATAGCTGTAAAAAAAATAAAATGTTAATATTTTATTTGAAAAAATATGAGAATATTAGACATATTATTCAAATGAAATAAGTGGATGGAAGAAAAAGTAAAAAAAAAAGAAAAGAAGTAAAAAAATATAGATATATGAACTTTAAGTATAAAAGCTGTTACCTTCCTCTTTTCCTCTTTCTGAGTGTGTTATTCTAAAACTTGTAAATATATATGTATATATCAAGAGAGCATAAATAAGAGAGGGAAACTTGTTAATGGGGCGCGCGCCGTGATGATTCCCATCTGTGCTATTTTTAGTAACTGGATGCAGTTTAATTTTCGTCTTACCCTACTCCCATGCGTCATAATTTGAACGAGTGGAATTTGGCGATTTGAGTTTCATAAAATCACACAATCGATATCAAATTTATTCCAAATTCCACAAAAATGCCATAGGATATCCTATTAGTAACATACATAAAAAAATTATATAAAAAAAAAGAGTTTTTCTCATCTAAATGAGCGAAAATTTTTGAATAAATCTAAGCGCGCGCTCGATGACGTGTGATGCGTCAGTAGCGCGCGCATTTCCGCTAAAATTTCTTTCAAAAACACACAGGACCCCCTAATTATTCATAAACTTTAAAATAAATGTAGTAGTAAAAGGAAAAGAATTTAAATCGTTTTGGTGTTTTTTATTTGCGCGCGCGCATATACGGAATATTCTTTTTGGGCTTCCTGTGATGCTTCACCGTGCGCAAGCTTCGTGGGTATCCTGTGTAAGCTTCCTGTGACAGGAAATGTTGTAAGGCGCCTAACAAGCTAGCCATGAACCGTTAATGTCTTTATGTGCGCCATTTGCCTTGACAACACTAATATAAAAACTTCAAGCACGCGCTCTTTCCACAGGAAGCCCAAGTAGAATATCACACCTGCGCGCGCAAATAACAAGACTAAACAAAGACGATTATTACCTTTATTTAAAAAAATTCTGTTTAATTATGGGGCCCTGTGAAAACACAACAAAATCCTCAACGTTTTTGCCTTTTTTCTCATCAAAATCGTTCCTTTGTAATCAGAAAGTACACACTTTTGATGGTAGATAATATGAACAAGAGCAGAACTGAGATAACCTTGTTTTTAATGCTGTTTTTGAAAACTCAAATCTGCACTAAACGGTTCTCTAGGTCCGGAAGTGTCAAATTATGACGCACGGGAGTAGGGTAAGACGAAAATTAAACTGCATCCGGTTACTAAAAATAGCACAGATGAGAATCATCACGGCGCGTGCCCCATTATCAAGTTTCCCTCTCTTATTTATGCTCTCTTGATATATATAATAGTTTCTGTTTTTATTGTAATTTGTAATTGTGTAACTGTTAGTCAATAAAAATGCAGTTATATATATATATATATAAACATCACAGACATCTTGGGTCCCCGAGGATTGTATTTTCTAAACAATTAACCCCCTCCCAAAACAAAAAAACAGAAACCAAGCAACAAATAAAACAAACACGGATGTTGGTATAAATGACATTTACCCATAAGAAAAGTTAATTGTTAATAAGTTAAACTGAGAAAGTCGTGTGCAGTACTCGCTGATGAACTGCAGCTGTTTTGCACACAAAACCAACATTTACGGAAAAGATCCTGACAGCTGACTGAAAAATTCATTTCACAAACGTTTCACTGGAACGATGGCTATTGATGATGCTTGATCAATTGCGTCACAGCAGTAAAAGTGGAAATTATTACATGTTTCTACAGTATTTTTGCGAAATATTGTATTTATCATCACATTGAAGATACCATTTTTTAGAAATGAAGAAAAATAGATATTTCATAGATAATGATATAACCTAAGAAATTTCTGCAATCTGATTGGCTAAGAGGAGTTAATTTTGAAATATCACATGTGATAATGTAGTTTCCATGGCAACTGTTTCCTTTCTTTGCCAAAAGGCTAAAAGAAATACTCTTCTGATGTTCGGAAGTTCGATACATTCTACCAGAGTTATTATATGTATCTTAGATTCACCTTCATCTACACGCCTTCTATATCTTCTTCTTCTTCTTCTTTTTATATTTAACAATTGTTCTCTGAACTGGAGGTGAAGAGCGGCAAATATTCCTAAATAATAATAATAATAATAAAATGACTTATCATATACTTACTTCGATATCAACACAATAGAGCGCGCAAATATAGAGGGTATCGGCCATTGATATCATTCACATGTGATGATATCAAAAACAACCAATCAGAGCGCAGGATTTCGATATCATCACATGTGATGATATCAGGTTGATTTTCCCGCCATTCAAGTTACTATAGTATTGCCAACATGGCAGAACAAAGAGAAACCAAAAATAATACTTTAGCTCATTTGTAGCATGTAATTAAAGTATAAGCCTTGTGATATTTCAGTAAAACTTCAGTTCCAAAACGGCCGAGTTGACATTTTTATTTCGTTCTTTGGTGCACTATTTGTTGTATGTTCAGCTCTTTTTCTTAAAATCTCAGTAATTATATGATAAAAAGAAAATTACACGGCGGCTTGAAGATATGGAGTTTATCCTCTCGTGAAAAGAAATATTTCACTCGTTCGCTGCGCTCACTCGTGAAATATTTCTTTCCACTCGAAGATAAACTCCATATCTTCGCGCCACCGTGTAATATCCTCTATTTATATAGCGCCAAAATCCTAAAGTTCAGTGGCGCTGTGTTATATAAATTACAATTTACAGAAAACTAAAGAAGGTAGACAAATGGAAGATATGATATACATTGACGTATATCAGATCTTCCATTTCTATATGATGTCTATAGATGTGTATATAAAAAATTTAAATATAGTTAGAATTCAATTTTCTTGTTCATGACCTTCAGTAGAGTGTTAATACTAAAATAAATATGTCTTCAATTGTTTTTTTAAATTTTACAAAATTGTTCTCAGCTCTCAATTCATCGGGCAGACTGTTATTCACCTGTTTTACCAACTCCACAACCCAACACTCAGGATTCATAAAACTACATTATTTTTAGAAATGTCAACTTATTTTTGAAATCATAACAAAGCGTAACAAAGCGTGACAAAGCGTGACAAAGCGCGCGAAAGTTTATAAGCCTCGTTTGCAGACTCTCAAGGAACACGCGCGTTTGGTCTCTACAAATACTGTCAGTAGCTGCAGTCTACCTACCTATTTTTAATAGCATGTTTCTTAGTACTTTTAAACGCCTTCTTGAATAGATGACAACTTTAATCCTTGCAAACAAGTGTTCAAGAAGGAAAGGCGAATTGGATCGATCAGAAACACGGGATTCGATGAACCGTTTTTCGCGAGAGATCGACTGTCACTAATCTACAGCTGCTCTTTCAAGGTTGCTTCAACTCTTACCTAAAAATGTTGTGTTTGGTGGACACACTTTATAGTTCAGGCTTTTTAAGGTCCTTTGGAGACATCTCAAGATGATTGTTTGCCTCAGTAAATTCTGGAAATCTAGATCTTGTGTTTAATATGGACAAAACTAGCTGAAAAGTGCTGAGTCAATCGGCTAAGGTAAGCCAATTATTATAAAATTGATTCCGTCTTTTTTTCGTATAAATGTTCTCTAAATTATCAAGATCGATGTTCTAGTTACCTTCCATTTCTAAATCCATGATGCTAAAAAAACTATTTAGGGAATGAAAAAGCCGAGTAAATTTTAAAATCAGAAAATTTGCAAAATCTTTGAATGACTTGACATGACAACATGTGCAGCCTGTTTCTCCCGCTCTCTCAGTATACTTCAAATACTCTTCAAACCGGACAAAAATTCGAAACTTTCTTTAGTTTTAGAAGACTGTTATGATTTTGTATTGTTTTTTGTATTTTTTTCTTCGTTAAAAGAGACCATTAAATTTTGTTGAAAAGCTCTATATCCCGAGTTTGGGAAGTAGATATAGTCTCTTATTCCGAGATAGCGAGCCAATAGAATCGCTCGATATTACGAGGTTGTGGAGTTGGTATATACTAAATATATATATTCTATACGTGCTGGCCCCAGTGAGTCTAATCTGTCTAATGTGGCGGCCGTACATTTTTCGCAAATCATCTGTTCAATTTTTGAAGAAAAATTAACTATTAAAGGAAACATGAAGATAATAGAAAGTTTGCCAAGAAAAACTCATTTGTTAATCTAATTCACGAGTTATATACGCCATTGACGGTTTAATTGTTACCGTTACAACAATCAAACTAAACAACAGCAGGAGCCCATTAGTAATGGGCTCCTGACAACAGTAACTAAATAATTATAAACAGCTAAAATTAAGCTTCCATCGCCAGCAACAGACTAGAACTACCATACCCATTGCAAATGTAAAACCGTAACATTAATTTTTATTAGCATTGCCAACAACAATGATATAACAACATCATTTAAAAAGATACCTTGTGCTACCATCACCTTGCAATTACCCCAGTCATTGTATTGTAAACAGCGAGCAACGACTACAGCCACTGAAATAACGGGGGCGGATTTAGAGGGTGCACCCAATCCTGAGACGACTTTGGGACCTTTTCTTTCGATAATCTTTTCTAAAATGTGGTCTGAATCCTCTGGACAGTTTCCGATCAATACTGCACCCCTTTCTTAATGATAATCCTGGATTCACCCCTGAATAATAACAGCAATATTACTATTTCTATGAGCTAGTACTAGTCTCCTGCCGTTGCCATTTACAACAACAATAGCAACAGCAAAAATGATAAATAGTATCTAGTACCTTAACTATTGCCACTACCACCACCATCATGTAACAGCCTGTTAACACTACTTTACAACCAACACAAAGAAGATTAACACTACATGCAATAGTTGAAAGTACATCTCAACGTTACTGCAACAACTACAAAAATCAACGTGAGTTGAGCGATGCATGCAAAATATTATTATATGTAGAGTGTGTGTGCCAGCACAAAATTAGCCACTACGTGGATCTGCTGTAGAAGATTTTTTATTTATTATTTATTTATTTACTTTACTGATTTTAATACAACAAATTACTACAATAGTGGTCTCCTGTGTATAGTCGCAGTTTGTGTCGTTACGCAACGCTTCACGCGACAAGGAGACTACTCCAATAATAGACAACAACTAGTTTTCGGATAACATTTATAGATTACCATCACCATTGCTGTGTGCTCTTACGACAATAAGAACACCTCACCATTATCACCACCATAGAATCACCAAAGAACATAAAGCAGCAAAATCATCTGATTACAAACGACATGTATTTACGTTTATATAATAATTGGCATATTACGCGCGCTCTGATTGGTCGAACAACCATGTGTGATTAGAGTACACACACATAGATGGTGTCATCGAATCTTATGCATCGAATCTTGGTTGGAATGTTTCGATAAATATTATATAAAACAGATAGATTCCATTTTTCCGTGCGTCTCTCCATACTCTAATCGAATGCACAGAAGACGTCAAAATGTGGTGAGAACAACAGTCACGCCACGTACTTTTTAGTTCTCACCACATTTTGACGTCATCTGTGCATCGATTAGAGTACAGACGCACGGGAAAATGGAATCTATTTGTTAAATAGAGCTGTTTTCTTATGACTGTGTAAACGGCACAGTCATAGCACCGTGCGGCACAGTAACGGCAAGAATGTCGAATATTGAAAGAATGATCACGGCCCTGACACAGTCGTGGCAGCTCACGGTCCGTTTCACGAACACTCACACGAAAACAGCTCTTTCGATTACTGCACAAACAACTACACAACAACCACTATAAACAAAAATAATATAACTACTGTTGAAGCAGGAAATTCAGTGTGTTTTTTTTATAATCTTTTTTTAATCTCCCCGATGATAACATTTGTGGATAGGTACTGGATCCTCTATACTCTCGTCAAACTCTTCTCTTAACTCATCCTTGTCAATGGGTTGTTCTTGAATCACCTTAACGCACATTGGCTGCTGGTTTAAATCGATAAAGAGGGACCCGCTAATATTTGCGCCAGGCATATCGGTATCAACGCCATGAAAATACTGGTGTTTAAACCTATAACCACGTCTTTGCCAGTCACCCCAAAGTTTGTCCAGGTACCCATGGTGAAACCAAAACTCGGGAGCGTTTGCAGACTCTTCAAAAGACATAACTCCACCGACGGCATTGTGGAAGTCATCATGCATGTATTCTCTCACGACTTTTTCAAACTTTTCAAACTTCTCATATGGTAAACTTAATAATCTTTCAACTTTCTCACTCTTTGGTAATTTTTTAGAATAGCATGCGTTAAATTGTCTTGATAAGCAAAATTTGCTTTTGCCTCTAAGTATAAAGCAGACTGACCAAGAGTTTTTGGAAAACGGACCTGTCCAAACACATTGCTTTTTACCGCGGCCATTGCCTCCAATACCGTGAGGGCCTGGATGCCAGACGTCCCGGATGTGAGAACATCTCCACAAGGTTCCTTTGCTAACTGCTCGAGTCCAGTCCCAGTACGGCACAGTAACACGACAATCGATTTGACGAAGAAAGTTCTCAAATTTTAAAATATACCAGCGATGCCAAGGGAAGAAGTATTTTAACTGGTGGACTTCTTTAAACCATCTTGGATGGTAGCTTGTCATTTCATCGTAAATTCGTTTATAGGGCTGAACTGTGGATACAGTCTTGAGAACATGGATGTACAAACGACGTTCTTCTAGCGACATGGAGGGAAAGTCTTTTCTTACACGATAACAATTCACCATACGACCATTAGAACACTGGCACCTTCGTCGACATTCATCGTATACAATGCCTTTGACACAGGATCTGTCAAACCCTGGTGAAAAATAACCAATATGCAAAGAACACATAATTATACTAGTATGACTGAGGTAAAAATAAATAAAAATGAATAACTTCATTTCAGTGTCCATTCACACTAGTCCTATACCACTACCAGGCCTGTCGCTTGCGGTGGTTCGAAGGTAAGAACGAACGTATCCCCCTCGATCCCTTCCCACAGAGCCGCTTAGCTTAGGTACAATTACTAGTATTTTCCCTTATGAAGCTACATTCATATGCATTTCTCTCTAAATGAACCTTTGGTGAATGCTGGTGAATCATGGTTTTATCAAAACCCGACCTTCAGCGACGTTTATTTAAACGATTTCTTAGTTCTATCAAATCATTACATACATACGGGTTACCATTGCCGGATTTCATATTGTGAGAGCCTGGGTACGAGTCCCTGAATATATTCGGAAAGAGCATATCAAGCTTAACAATATTCTAAAGTTTGGTGTTAATCGGTTTAATATTGAACGAGTAACAGCCATTCAAAAAACAAAAAAATTACAAAGAAATGTATGGAATCCGGACTGTCATTTGTCCGGTTTCCCATACATTTCTTTGTAATTTTTTCTCTTTTTGAGTGGCTGTATCCCGCTCAATATTAAACTGATTAACACCAAACTTTAGAATATTGTTAAGCTTGATATGCTCTTTCCGAATATGTGAATTTTGTGTTGATTAGCGCAGTATTCAGGGACTCGTACCCAGGCTCTCACGATATGAAATCCGGCAATGACATGCGCACGCACCGCCGCGAATCAGTGCATGTGTTTGCAGTGAATTGGTCGGAAGGAAGAGAAGTTGCTCCGTATATATTCAAAGATGTTTTCTTTTGCAAAATTTAAAGAAAGGTAAGGAAAAAGTTTGCTTATTTGCTAGATTTTTCATGGACGTGTCCTGTTTGTAGACTATGAACTCAAATTCCATCGGTTCAACCGTGGAATAGCGATTGTACCCGCGGTCGTAGTCGCTCAGCTCACTTTCGAGTACGATCTACCGAAACTTATAGCTTGGGACGTGTCCCGGCTAAATATAAAACAACTTTTACCATTTATAGTTGTCGTTCAGAGCAAAACATAAAGACTTATAAGCTTATAACTCTGTTGAAAGCACATCTTGTACATATATGATCGGAAATCATGTAACTGCCTTGCACCCACGGTCTTTCGACTATAATTGTAATTGAAAATAAAATCATACTAAAATAGCTTGAAATAAAGCTCTACGGCAAAAAGGTTTAGGCCGTAGTTATTACAAAAACTCGTTATGATAATGTGGTTCAAGTTAACAAGTCTCTATATGGAATTGCATATTTAGGGTATTGCAGAACAAATGCATATAATATTATGGCAGTAAAAAGAAAGGAAGAAAGAAGCCGACAAATATTCGGTGCTAAAGGAGGTATAAGATATATGATTTCCTCCTTGAAAACTAATAAATAAATTCGGTTGTACTCGGGTTATTTTAAGAAACCAATTCATATGCATATTTGAAGTGAATGGACACAAATTCACCAAACCTACGAGGTGTTAAGTGACGGCGCTATAAATACCATTGTCAATGGAGTACAAATTAATACTTTGATGCAAAGTAAATAAATGAGCACCGTCAATGTCTGAGTGACTGGGGGTGATTTATTTAACCCCGAGGGAAAGATTGCGTTTGTTGTATTAGTTTGCCTTTAAGGATGTTTTTCTTACAATACTTTTAACGTGGAAATATTGGTCAAAACCTCTTAATTAGATCCTTGTCAGCAACTTTGAGAGAGCCTTGACGCCCTTAACAACCAAACATGTTCATCAATTTATTTTCTAATGATTACTTATGAGTGGAAACTTTTGAATCAAAGTAATATATTACCGTATAAGGACATGGCCGTGTTGACCTGGCCACAGAAAAAAGAATTTGCTTCACTCCTAGCTATAGCACAGGCCCAGTTGCGCGACCACGCCCAACCAAAATATGACTAATAGCATGCATTAGAGCCACCTTGAATTTTACCTTTATTCAGTTATTTTTTTCCCCGTTGATTAATTAAAAAAAATCAATTAATTAATATTAATAAACTTTATTAGGTCTCCAGATTAATTCATTCATCACTTGTTAAATTCGTCTGATAACATTGGTATTGATTTGCATTGATATTCCTTGAATTCTAATGTCTACACCTAAGAGTAATTTTCTTTGTGAGATTATAAATTAAATGGAACACTTTGGATTTTGGACACAAAGATCTCTGTTTGACTATCATCAAACTTCAACCTACCAGATAAGTCTCGTTTAATTTTTTAACAACTGAAGTATTTTCCACCATTTCTATTTATTCTTTCAGAATAATTTTCTTTTTTCTTTTTCTGTCTGTCTGTATGTCTGTCTAGCTCTCTCTCTCTTGCTTTCGAGTCCTGCCTGTGTCAACAACTTGTCTTTTTTTTCTGTTTTTAATGGATTCTATTTCTCTTCTCTATAATTTTTCTTTGCTTAAAATTCTGGTCTTCAATGAAGAAAACTACACAAACTCTTTACATTAGCAGGATACTTTCAAGTATTGCGTAATTTAGAAAAACAAATTCCCTGAAAAAAAAAGAGTTATCTAAAAAAAATTTCATTCCACTTTCTAAAAGCCAGCTGGACCTCTGATACTTATACTGGTCATTCTGAAGCATTCCCTAATCCCAGCTAAATTAATATTGTGGAAATCAAACCTCACCTAGCAATATGTTTGCGACGGGCCTGACTATACATTCTATGCACCTGTATGCACACAACTCTTAGATCACTAGTTCGTTTTTACTGAAAGAGGAAAACTGCTTCAATTGAGGGTGTTCTTCCGGTTCCTAGGTGGATAACGAAGTGACCATAAGTCACGTGATTCTACGTCCGAGAACCGAATTAAGGTAATTCCGTAGAAATAAAACTAAACATGGAATTCTCATAAAACTTCACACAGTAATAATTTTTGAGTTGCTTATTCCAAAAATGAAATAAAAAAGGGGGGTCACCGTAGCCGTTTGTGCGCTAGATTGCTTTAAAGTACACCATCTTTTGTGTCTCGAGGGCTCAAGTTTGGAAAGTCGAAATCGCGTCAAAAATAATTAATTTCTTGAATCTGGGCAGTGTTAGCTAACTAATATGAGCTCATTTTCTCTCTTTGAGCAATAGCCTAGTATTATGATGCAATAAATTGTTGTAAAAATGCGTTTACTATAAGAAAGAAGGTAAAATTGGTTGACAGTACGTGCCCTTGAAGCAGCGTGAAATCATCTTCCGACCGCACGTTTTGGAAAATATCTAAAAAACTAGACATGGAATCTTGACTACAATTATATATATGATAGAAAACCGTATTACCGTTGATTTGCAAAAATAAAAAGAATAGGTGCCCGTGCTTGTTTCCGCGCTACGACGTGCTAAAGTGTGAAACAAGACACCGTAAACAGCCTGTGACCAAAGAGGACTAAGGCGAGTAACCACTATATAGCGCCTCTTAGAGCGTGTGTACTGGTAAAAACTTCATAAGACTAAAGCATGTATCATTTTAAGTCAAATATATATCTTTTACAATCGAACAAATGAAAATAGGCTGAACTATGCTATGCGCAGTAGAGATGCGCACTGCCAAAACTACGGAATTACCTTAACCCGGAACCACAGAGGTGACAGACCCACGCACGCTCTCTACGTTCGGCAACCGTTGCTTCCAATTTCCAAAGTTAAAAGAAAAGAAAAAACATTTCCATCATAATATCGTACCTTTATTCTTTATCTTTTTTGCCAGTTTCTTGACACCATTATAATCTCTAACACGAAATCTGTGTAGCTTAGTGGGTTCACTTGCAATTGACTTGTCATATTTCATTCTCTCTATACCAACGCGCAACAGGAAAACATCAGCTCCAGTCCTCTTGACAGCTTCTGCAGCAGACATTGTTATGTGGCCATCTCTGTGACGACGCCCTGGCGTCGCTGATACAATAAAAACCAAACGTTTGGCATTATGGTAGTTCTTCTTAAAAACAACGCGCCTCGTCATATCTAAAGCACGTGTCAAAGAGCAGTAGGATCCACGTAAACCCCTGCAAGCAAGTTTCAGCAAAAATATTATGTTAAACACAAAATCGACATTTCCATGAAGTCAACACTCGAAACACTTGAAGGTTTTAAGACAGCAATTGCGGTTGAATTGAAATATGAAGAAATGAATTTCAAAGATAACTGACTCCTTTTACCTCAATTTTTCTATAGCCTTGAGTGTACATTCCCTGTTAACAAACTTAGCTAGACCAAACTGCAAACGAGGGTTTGTTGAACACAGAATGAGACCCACTCTAGTTGTAGAGGGTGAAACGCTAAACTCACTGACAAGACGATAAGCAAATGTTTGCAAGGATTTGAAGTTCCGCCGACCGCCTACTGCAGACGAACTGTCCAAGATGAGAACAAGATCGACACGAGTTGGCAGAGGAGAACCTGTGAAGAAATGGATATATATTGATGAGAATGGACATAGAATACTCCAACCATGGTCGTCAATGTATCTCACTGAATATGCCATGTGTCAGCTTTCTAACTCGGTAAATGCAAAAAAGGTCAAATATTGTTTCCCAAGATAGATAGATAGACGAACCCCAGTCTATGATACTAAGTTCATTCTTAATACTGAGAGAGCAAAACTCGCGGAGTGACTTGTGTGCGATGTTCGTGACGCTGCGCAAGGTGCTCAAACAATTCGATTTTTACGCGCGCGCGCACGAATATCCAAACTGTTTCTCTTCCGCCAATCAAATTTCATTGAATGTGCGCGCGAAGGTGTCAACTACGAACATCGTGTAGACATTAATACCATTTTCTCTCTTAGTATTATGGTCTCTTGGGTCATTGTCAATTCCTTCAGGTTCCTGTTATACGAAAGGTTGATAGCGTGTTCTTTGGATAAATCTTTATCTAGTGGATAAATTTATTGGTAAAGGGATCGTCTTTTTTACGATCCATGGAAAATATCATTTTATCCATATATCAAACAGATAGCGCTATCCATCCTTCGTGCAACCGGAGCCAGAACGACATCAATACAAGAAATTAGCTTTGTCTTAGACCAGGCTGTGAGTATCGCAGTATTGATTGCATTTCCAGTCTACAAATATCTATATCATTTCAATCATAATGCGGCCGGTTACTTCATTAACTTTATGGAGCGATAAGTTTCTATAGTCCCGTAACCTCAAAAGCCTTTCAAATATCGATCGTGTTATATAAGATTATTTACTTCATTTACTTCATTTGCTTCATTTAATCTGGTTCTTTGCTCACCTTTTTTACTCTTTGCATAGTTCAGTATTCCATCAGCTAATGATTTAGATGTAGTCTTGATTGGAGAGGAATTGCGTCTAACATCAAGGTCATCAACAAAATCTTCTCCAAAAACTAGAAAGTACATCTTTTAATGTATTATGATCAATAAAGCATTAAAAGGATTCTTTGGATGTCATAGCTACGTGTTCTATAGTGCTCTTGGTGGACGTGCGATATTTCATGCCCGCCACCTACAAATAACCTATTAAAAGTACTTTATCCTGCAGTGTACAGTAAGGGCCGGTTCACACTAGCGACATAAGCATAAGCGCAAGCAACATACGCAGACTCAGTAGGGTACTGCTCATTTGCGGTGCTTGTCTTTTCTTACACCTCGGTGATAAATGCAGTACTGAGTCTGCGTATATTGCTTGCGCTTATGCTTGCGTCGCTGGTGTGAACAAGGCTTATAGCCTGGTTCTCACTAGCGACGCAAGCATAAGCGCAAGCAACATACGCAGACTCAGTACTGCATTTATCACCGAGGTGTGAGAAAAGACAAGCACCGCTAATGAGCAGTACACTACTGAGTCTGCGTATGTTGCTTGTGCTTGCGTCGCTAGTGAAAACCAGGCTTAATTCTAATTACACTGGATACAGTATTTTTAATAAGTCAATGGTGGATGGTGGGCATGAAATTTCGCACGACTAAAGGCACTAGATTTTGTATGTATTGATTAGTTGCCGTGGTATCCATGCCTTGTCGTAAAATAATTCCCAAAAAATAATGATCGAAATATTAAGGCCTAACCACGGGTGGTTGCCTTTTCCATAGCAGAAAACACTAAAAGACCTTTCCTATGGCGTCAAAATTAACCAGCCAATCACGTTTTGATGTGGTTATATCAACAAAGTACCAAAGAAATCCGTGTCGTTTTCGGGTTTCCTGTGGTGAATCAAAGCGGGGCCTCTGTTCACTCGAAAAGCTGTTAGTTTGGAGGAAATTTTCGAAAGAAATTGCTTGTTTTGTGATGAAAAATTCGTGATCAGTACAATTTCCAAATGGTCAGTACACATTTTTATTATATAGAAGTAAGGAAGCTCGTACGTAAACAACAATTTGTATGAGGTAAAATATTTCATCAGTTACCTTACCTTCAAAAGGTTTCCAAGAAAGACCGACCATAATGTACAACACCATAAAAACAAGTGGCTGCTTGTTCATGGTGAACTACTTTTAGTACTTTTAACTTCAGCTATACTCAAAGAAAAAAGAGTTTACAAAACTGTGTTATAAATGTCTACAATTTTTTCAGTTTGAAAGCTGTTTACAATCTTGCTAGGCAATTTTTCAAAAAGTTCTGACAATGTTTTTAATGAAGATAAAATGGCTCTTAATTGCTAACTTTAGGTTAACGTTTTCCATGGAAATGCCTATTTGCGTGATTACAGTTTCCATAACGATAGATAGATACAGTGAACTACACGTAAATGATTGAGGGAATTTGGATTTTGTTTCTTTTTTTCCCTTTTTTTAAAGGATATATCAAACAACAACAAAACATGGAGTAAGCAATTACATAGTTTGTTCAACCTTGGCCGGTGTTATCCAAAAATAAAACAGTTTTCACACTGAGAAGAAAGGAAATTATAAAATATAACTCAATAAAGCGATGGTTTGTAACTGAAGCAAATGGAAAATAACACCATCAACGTTTAACTTGAAAAACTAATTTGTCAACTAAGACAATTTTAGCAACGTCTTTGAATAGGAAGGAAGGAAGGAGAAAACAAAAACAAATTGTCTAACAGATTCTCCATCAAGATGTGCAGGTGGCATCTTATGTTTCCAGACATAGTAAATCAACTTACATTTGAAATACGATTTCACTTTACATTTTAAAGGGACAAGAATTATACAAGTCAATTCTTTGAATTGGCTATGTAAACAGTTTGTGTAAATAGAGATATACGTACCTATATTATTAGCACAGAAAGTTTATCATACAAGATGACGCCCTTACGCCCCCTGCTTCTCTGTCAAGACTCGCCGTCTAAACAACTTATACTTCAGTGATATCACTGCTCAGTCTGCGAAGAAGCTCCGGTAACCTGATTTCTTACGTTGAATTCATTTGACATAAACAGTTCATCAATTACAACAGATCTGATTTATTGCTGTAGTTACTGCCCACAAGTTTGTCTTTTTCATATGTATATTTTTAACAATTTCATACAATCACTGCCAGAATTTGTTAGCCCGATGTTCAATTCGTTCTCAGAGTTTTTTTAATATTATGCTGTCCCCAATCTCTTAAAATAAACAATGTTGTGATTTCAGGGTAGTGAGTATCGGAGTTTCTGGAGCAACATTTCAAAAGGGTTCGTGCGCATCATATAAATAAATAAATAAATAAATAAATAAATAAATAAATAAATAAATAAATAAATAAATAAATAAATAAATAAATAAATAAATAAATAAATAAATAAATAAATAAATAAATAAATAAATAAATAAATAAATAAATAAAATTCTCTACATAACAAAGTGTTTGTTTTATTTTCATATTCTTTGTACTCATCAGTTTCCATAAGTACATTTCAGCACGATTAAGCAATATATCATGTAATACTTCAACATGACGTCAATTTGACATCTTCGACTTTGTTTCTAGTCACTGTTCAACAGTCGCAACAAAATCCATTTGTGATCCACTTGTTTTTGAGCGTAGATATTAGTTATGGCAAGGGATTACAGGGAATATTGGAGAATTTTGTTTAATTACTATTAGGTTTTCATTTTTTTTCTTTGTACTTTTGATGTAAAACGAAGAACTGAATTTGAATCCCGTATTCCGGACCGATGGATTACCGGAAAATAATAGACCGACTTTCAAAGCTCTTAGCCAATGACAGCACGCGATTTCACGCAGTTACTAAAACCCGCAACGATCCACAACGACCTCAAATTATGAAGGTAGGGAGCGTTAAACTGATATTTCGCTCAGGATTTGATCTTACAACTTTTGAAGAATTTTCCTAGAAAATTACTTGAAACATCATTGCTCGCGCTTACCAATTTTTGTTTGCTTTGGAAGTTAATTTTTTTCTTGCTTGAGATTACCTTACCCTGCGCAGGGCAAGGTAGGCTATTTTTTTCCATTTTATCCAACTTGGACTTCCTGTACTTAAATGAAAACTGCAAGGCGTCCTACTCAAGGTACAGTTTTGGTTTACATCTTACTGAAACGTTCTTTCTTCTGTGATTGCTGTTCGATACGCATGCGCAGACCCTTATCAAATAATTTTTCACGACTTCCCTCTGGCAGGAATTCATGTTCTTGAAGGAACAGTGATGGCGTTGAAGGAAACGTTCTAGTCGTACTTTCGCAGACATTCGATTCGCGAATCAAGCAAAGAAATATCAAGCCATATATACAGGGAATATGGTTATTTTTTGACTAGTTTGTTTCGTTGTGGATAGTTTTGGGTCGTTGTGGATCGTTGTACGTGGGTCGTTGTGGCGGGTTTTGGATCGTTGTGGATCGTTGTGGATCGTTGTGGGTCGTTGTGAATCGTTGTGGCGGATATTGGGTCGTTATGAGTTGTTGTGGATCGTTGTGAGTCGTTCCGAGATTTAGTAACTACGCGCTATTTCATCGGAAGTAGTTTGTGCCATATGATAGATAGAAATAATGATAATAATAATAACAACAAAACTATTGATAAAACACATAAAAATGTAGCTTAAACAAGAGTTGAAGCGAATCTGAACATTTGAAATTAAGGGACTAATAGTCGCGCGCATGGAAAAAATGAATGATTTAAGAGCCCCGGGCTATCGGCATGAAAGCGTGGAATATTAAAATTACACTTAGACCTTAAGTTATAAGATTGTTCATGTTTAAGGGTAGCAAATTATGAATTTTATTATTTACTTGAACCAGATCTGATTGTCTCGAACAATTTACTACGCGTACACCGCCTAGCGAGACTCAATTCATAATCCACACCCTGCAAGATAATATCTCTTTTCTTAAAGCTCACCAGCTCACTTTTAAGATGGCTAGGGGGCAAATTTGAAAAAGCTGGCGCTGCGTAGTCTATAGGCGCGGATCTTTGTTTACAATTTTTGCTCAATAGCATAGGAATTATTTCTCTTTTCAACCAAATAAATAACACCAGATCAACTCTGAATATTGAAAGGGCATGGCAAAATTAGGATTCCTTGGAAATTTGAGCTTGACACAAGCAATAGATTTTGCGTGATGCGGTTTTAAAAACTCTAAATTTAACAGAGAATTTATGGGCTCAAAACTTTTGCCACCCAGTAATTTGAAAGTAAATCAAGCTAACTCAAGCTGATATCTCACATAATATTGCACGCAAAGAGCTAAAAATTTCGTAGATTTGATTTGTTATCCATATGTTGAATTAGTGCTAATTGTTCGGTGTTTTTTCTAAAACTCATCTTAAAAATTAGAACTATTAAGAATCCTACGATTATATCTGCTAAAAGCAACTCTAAATAAGTGAGTCTTAAGCTCCTACTTAAACTTATTAATAATGTTTATGTTCCTGAGTTCACAAGGTAACTTCAAGGTAGTGGGTTACAATGATAATTTGTGTTGATTAGTCTGAATGTCTGACTGTGTATTGTGGTTTGATTGCAAGCTTTGTTTGTATTTAACTGATTCTGTCCTGTTCTTTGAATATCAATATGAAAAAAGCATAATTCCTAAAATAACAATAAACAAGCATAGTTATTAAGATTTTTAATAATATTTACATCTTTTTCTTCCTGAGTACAAGTCTATTAGAGATTTGGATTCTCTTTCTTTCATTTTCATTCTTCTAAGCTTCTTTCTTTCTTTCTTTCTTTCTTTCTTTCTTTCTTTCTTTCTTTCTTTCTTTCTTTCTTTCTTTCTTTCTTTGATTAAGGACAGATACAATACAATATACAATTGCAAAATGAAAATGAAATCATATATGATGTAAAAAATATTACAAATCAAACCTTTTTGTTTTTATCCTTGGTCCATTTTCCTAGTTAAACTCTTCTAGAAACTTTCGCGAAACTTTCTAGATGTGTTGATGTCGATGTGTTACTGTCCTACTTGAGAATACTGAAGAAATAAATAATGAACAAAGTAATGACGCATGATGTGAAATGGACATGTATTTTCCAAATAACAAAGTCCAAAAGATTGAAAAACTAAAGGGAAATAGGTATGAGTAACAAAGAAGGGAAGAAAGAAGGAAAGAAACAAGCCAAAAAATACATTCTAGAAAGATGAATAATTATTATAAAAATAGATCTATTAATTATTAATCATAGTGATTGTTTTTATAGCGGTCTCATCCAAGAGAGTTAACAAGAAAAAAAATAACGCTAAATTAAAAATCTTAATAACCTAATATAGTTTGTTTGATTTTATTATCATTATTATTATTTTAAAAATGCTACTTTTTCATATTGATATTGAAAAAATAGGACCAATAAAACCAAAACATACAGTCAAACATTCAGGTTAATCAATCGATTGGAAGCTGTGTTGCATATGCTTAGCCTGTTTGACTCTGTGTTTTGGTTTTAAAGCAATTGTGTCCCGAATAAAGGAAGACAGCCTTAAGATCATGATTAACCAATCAAAATCAACTAATTTTCCCTTACATTTATAGGTTTGACATAGATGATATAAATAGGTTTCAACAAATGTTATCTTCCTAAAAATTGTGCACCGAGTAAAGGAAAAAAGACGTCCCTGATTAGCCAATCAGAATCAAGTAACTTCCCTCAAAAGGTAAGTTATTTCACATGTACACAGATAGTTTGCTGCAAATGTATCTTTATAAAAATTGCCCAGACAAATTCTATGAAAACAATTTTTCCAACTTTTTACTGGAATGACACGTACTCCAGAAATGTCCACTGCCACTGTAGGACTTTGAAATACGAATATATAAATATACTTTGAAATCGTTCTTCATGATTTTTCATTTCGTCTACGTTCATGGTTTTTACAATACTACTTCTCTATGAAGAATAATATTAGGCCTACGTATACAAACAGAATCCTTTGAAATAGATTCCTAATTATTAAATCAGTCCCGTTAGCTACAGTGATATAGAAGATCAGAGAAAAATGTCCACACAGAACAACAAATACAACCCGACTGAAACTCTACTGCGCTTCCTTTAAAAAAACATATGAGAAGAAAAACTCGATCGGTAAACAGCTGTGACAAGTTCAAACTGATAGGAATAGCAGTACTTCAGAACTGTGTGTTTGAATCAATACCGCTAAATCTTAAACTTTAAGATTCAAGGCCGAGAAATTATTCACCGATTCTGTGATCCACAGATACTGTGCTATCGGCTCGTGTCATACAAGCCAAAACGTTGATCAATTTACATTGTCATATAGCACTACGAAATAAATGTCATTTAAAATTATATTCCTTTTAGTAACATACTATTTATCCTGGGAGACATACGAAAGTATAGACGATAAACGTTTAAAATCTCTCTGAAATCAAAGGTTTGTGCCGGATTTTGTTTGTCTGGCTCATATTCCTTTCGAGAAAACACTCCAGTTACGCCCTTGACATGAGTGCAAAGATTTCTCTTTTTTGTCTTTCGCTCTAGTTAATTTTCTTCGCTGGCCGATTATCGTCTCCACTCGCCATGATGAACAACTTGACGACTCCGTCTTTTCATGTTCAAAACAAAAACTTCCAATTTCCGATTTTCATCTTAAGCTCTCCTAGACTTCTTCCTTGAAAGGGCGGGGGAGGATTTTAAATTTCTTAGCAATTTCGTCACACAACTGACTCATATTTTAAGGTTAGCTTTCGTTGAGATGAGTTTAATTTGATATACAGCGCATTAAGCCAAAAATAAAGCGCGAGGGGGTCGCATTATGTTGTAGTCTAATGAACATCTACGCGATATGATTTCATTCAGAAATAGCTACCTCAGACATGGAATCAAATACAGAACAACACTGCATGCAGGTGTCAGCTGCGTTATCCAGAACTTCTAGGAACGTGCGCTATTGTTAATAAACACACCCACAAAAATCGCCGACCAAATAAATGTTTGTAACATTTATCAAAACATAGATCCTTGATTCGTAGCCCGCGTAGCAGCTCTTTGGGGGAGAGGGGTTGGTGGAATGGACCAATCAGGATATAGATTTTGCTGTATTTTTTTATTTTTTTTTAATATTATGATCAATATTTTTAACTTCTTTCACTCTTAGATCTGGTCTTTTAAGACGTTTGTTCTCATCTATTTGTCATGACTCTAAGATTTTGTCTTTTTTAGCCTTTGTTCTTATTTGTACGTTATCGGTTCCTCTTACTTCTTCATCCTCTTCTCGTGATTCTATCTTCTAGCTTTTCTTCATCTTTTTGAGTCCACCCTCTCTCTCTCTCTTTCTCTCTCTCTCTCTCTCTCTCTCTCTCTCTCTCTCTCTCTCATTTTTAGCAAGGTAAGGCTGCGCAGTTATTTGTAAATGTTCACAATAATGCCACACTGAATGACAGCTTTGCAGGTTCTCTTTTTAAAGCCTACAAGTTCACACTAGCTACGCAAGCACAAGCACAAGCAACATACGCATAGTGTGCTGCTATAGGTAGCAGGGCTTGCTTTTTTTCGGCATAAGTACACCTTTGTGATAAATGCGATACAGAGTCTGCATATGTTGATTGCGCTCATTCTCGCATCGCTAGTGTGAACCTAGCTGCAGGCTTAAGGTGGCAGATGAAGATGGCACTTTGGCAGTGGCAAGTTGTAGTGAAGTAGTGCAAAAGAGTGTTTCTCAAGATCGAATCTCTTTTAGTGTGCCTCTTTGATTGTGGTGACCAGTTGTCGAAGTATAGAAGAGTGGACATCATGATCAGTAACCATCGAGCCTCTATCATAATAAACTGCCAGTGAATTTAGTGGTCAGTTCTCTCAAAGGGTTATAGGTTTCTTATAGAGCCTCGATCATTTCAGGCCAACTCTCAAGCGTGGTCGTTTAATAGACGTTTGTATCCAACTCGAAGTAGAAATTCCTTTCATGTGTTTACCATTTTTGAAAAAACAATGTTCTCCCCCTCCCCACCTCCCATAATGGATAACTATATCCCTTTACCTGTGTTATTGGAACATCATCAAAGCGGCATGCAGACATGCTGAAATATAAGAATAAACAAGCAATATGTGAGCGTTAATATTTATTTCTATGCGCTTACATTTTTTTTATTTTACTGGCTTAACATTCTGCACTTAGTTTCAAGTCATTTACAATGTTTATTTTTTCTCATCCAAGTACCACTTTCAAGTACCAAGGTATTCTTAGTAAAGCCGGATTCAATGGCTCTCGATAACTGCTCCATCTTTAACTCATCAACGGTGTTTTAAATGGTGTATGCAACAACGTGTCCATTGCAAATTTGATTGAAGTTATTACATTTAGCGAGATAGGATATTTTTTAAATAAAACCTATATAAACGACAACTCGGGTCCAAAATTTTCATCAATTTTGCAAATCGAAGCACTGATTTTGACCACAAAATGACAAAAAGTGGAAAACCTTAGAAGAAAAAGATCCATCGCTTATTATCTTAATCATTCGTTGTAAAACTTTAGGTCAATTGCACGAAATAATAAGTGGTGAATGTTCTATGACGCCATCATGACGTCATAACGATTGCGGCGATCTGAATCAATTTGGCATTTGGAAAGTTCAGTCCTTACCTAGCTTGTGGTAAAAGCCCCTAATCTATTGAAGGCTTTAAATAGGAGTTACATTCGTTTAAAATCGACTAGGTGCCCTCTGAGGGGCCGTTCACATGAAGGCGAGTTGTCCCTGGTAGCAGGGATAGCAGGGATAACTCTTTTGTTTTGTGTCCCCCCAGGGAAAAGGAAACAAAAGGGTTATCCCAGCTGCTAGCAGGGACAACTCACCTTCATGTGAACAGGCCCTAAAACATAGCCGCAAGCCACCTGAATTATGGAATTTTCGCGTTGCATATTAGGAATCGAAAAAGAACTTTTTTCTAGAAGCAAGTCTTTATAGCGACTAAAAGCCATTAGAGTTATTGAATACCCATTAGTTTATGTAACACACTGAGCTTAATTCCTTTTGCGTTTGTCTCAACTGGAGCCAAAACAAAAGCTCAAAATCTCAAATTGAATCAAGATATTGATCAAATAAGTAAACAATATCAATTGATCGTCGCTGTTTTGCGATTATCATAAAACTGAAGGATACATCAGTTATTATTCAAATAAATATCCTAACACCCTTATCAAACAATTTAAACATAATTTTGAACTATCGATTTGACGCGGTCTTCTTTATTGTAATTCTTTTTTTATTCAGGTTACCGCGCCGAAGGCTATTCAGTGTAAGGAACACGACCTTTTACTCGGAAATGCCTTTTTTTTTTTGCCCTGATGTGATGCTATCTTATCATACAATATTCTATCTTGAGTTCATTTAGAAGCTTTTGGCTGATCATGATCAACTGCCACAGCTTGTTCTCGAATGCTTTCATTGGTAAAATTTTATATAAGATCTCTTGCAGTTATCTTTTTTATCGTCTATCTTGATGTTCACTCAAAGCTATCACGCGGTTCCGGTTTACTGAAAAGTCATTCAGTGGTACGAGGTCTTCAACGTATCATTGAAGTGAATGGCCCTTTTGAAAAAGAATAAATCTGGCTTTCAAAGTCCTTTTTAACATGCCGCCCAGGTTGGTTTTCTTTGTTAAGCATGATATAATGACATTTGTTGAGACCATTCAGTATAGTTTATTTATAGTGGTCGGTCAAAAAGTACTCAAAATAAAAACGCGTTGCCACGGGAAAAGAGAAGAAAGAAGCTAAAGAAGAAAGGAAAAATTAAAAGCCAAAAATTAGGTAAGGTATTTTGAAAATTAGTTTTATCTGTAATGATTACTTTTGTGTGATAGGTCTGTAACATTTTCTTGTCAAACAATAGACCTTTACTTTTTGCCTAATCCACAATCGTCAAAAAGTGATTTAGAATGAAATTTTATACGCGATTATAATTTGAGGATTTTGTTAATTACTCAAAATTAAAACTTTCATCGATTTATCGTCTAATGAGTTCAGGTTTAAACATTTTTACACGACAGCCCAGACCGCTTTGAATCGAGCACGATTAATCGTCTAGAGTCGGGATGCATAAGACTAGAGCTGTTTTCCCCCCCTTTTCCCCTTTTTTCACAGAATTCAAACTAATAATCTAAGAAAACAAGCTTTTTCCCAATCTACTGACAATGATAAAGACTTCGCTTTGTTATGAGAGGACATCTGCCGCCCTCACCGCATTTTCCATTGAGCCCCCCTTATACTGAACTCGCTAACTTCTTATCTATCAAGTTAAGTAAATCATAGATTTCTGAACGCAGAATTGTGTAACCAAAACTAAAAAGTCCATTTTTTGTTTGTCAGTTGAAAAGGAAACAGAATTAACGGCGAGAAAAATAGTATTCACAAATTTGAAGTGGACTTTCGAATAAATATGTTTGAATCAGAAATCTCAAATGTATTAAGCAAGTCAACATTTTCAATATATTAGTTGAGCACTGCTGGTGATGACCAGGTCATCTTTCAGGCTAAACAAAGTCCCATATGTGTTGTTTAGTTTTCATGGCTAAAACGTTTACCGCCGTGAAAATCCTTTAGTACAAAAATAGATTGACCAGAGTTCGAATTTGCTGTTGCGAAATTGCTTTCGCGGTAATGGGCACTATATAATATAAAATCGCCGATATTTTTATGCCAAAAAACTCTTCACTTTTCGCCTTAATTGTGTCCGTTCTCACAATTTCGTTCGTCGTCGCGAATTATGAACATTTTCTACACCAGACTCACTTTTATTTTTAATTTATTTTTTCGGTCTTTTTTTTTTCTCGAAATACCTTGCGACCAAATATGTAAATCTATCAGGGGCAACGAAATTTGCTTGATTTTTTGCTGATTTAAGGGTGTACTGGCATATAAAAATGGCCCGTTGCTAGGGAAATTTGAAAATTCTATAAAATGCCACCAAATTGTCATATCACTTTTATATTTTGTAGTTTTGTATCTTCCCTGAGGGAACTTTCGCATGACGTCATCATGTGACGTCATAGATATAGAAAAAAGCTATAATTTTTTTCAGCACTGTACATTTGAGAATTTAAAATGCATTATTTTAATCTTGAGACCAAGATGCATAGAATCGAGCATGGGTTTTAAGAATGGTTTCCAAATAAAGCCTTTTAGGATTTTTTGAACGTCAAAAATGATCGACTTATGCCAATAACTGTCATATTTCTTAATTTTTCGCAAATCCCATGCTCGGCTTTGAAGAAAAGGCTGTAAAGAATATAAATATTGAAAAAACACTTCGTTCTGATAAAATCCGCCAAAGATTATAGCTTTTTAAAGAAACCGGAATTAAAGTGGCCCGCGCATGCGTAATAAGAACGAATTTTTGTCAGGTGTGCGTTGCTCTACCGGAAGTCAAATGATACCCGCCAAAAACGCGCGCGCGTGTGCCTATTCAATTTTGCCGGCCAAAAGAAGACCCTATTTTGCATAGCAACCGTTGCACAGCAACGATATATGTCAGTACACCCTTAAGCACTATCACTGAATGTGTTTGAAGTATGACATCACCTGGTATATCGCGCGCATGCACAGCCGCCCCTCCCCTCCCCTCACCTCTAAAGCCAGCCGTGTAGGTGGAACAGAGTACAGAACAGAAACAGAATCTAGCAATCAATAACATCTAAAATAGATTGTAAACGATAACTGAAGGCAAATTTTGTGTTCTTTTTTGGGAAACTGAACGATGATATATCAGATTCTAAACCACAACCAACAACGACTGATTTATCGATCGTAAGGCCACAAACCAAAAAGGCCTGACCAAAAAGGCTTCTCAACGCTTCTCGCGTGTTCTGATCAATCACCAAGTTACTCTAAATCTGCACACAGCACAGCGGGTAAGTTTTCTATTTCTTTTATAAAATACGACGTTGTTTTCGAAGTTCATAGACTTTGAACAATATAACGAATCGAAAAAACGGAAAACTGCATTTTGACGTTATCCCTTGATTCCATCGTGTCCATCAATGCCTGCTTTACGGATAATCAGTAGAGCTTAAGCCAGTAACACAGATAAGACAGTAGGAAACAAGTTGAAACAAGTGAGTATCGATGGGGACGTGGGGCTTTGCGGTATTGCTGTATTGGACGATTTTTTGTACGATATTACGGTAAATTTCATTTGACGATGCGGTATTAGGTATGTAGCTACCCAGCTTTCTCCGATTTAAATTTTATATTTGATTTTTTTCATGACGTTACGTGGAAACGCTCTATGACTGAAGGAATAGAAAACGTGCGCCCGTGCTGTGTGCAGATTTAGAGCACGCGGGGATTGATCGGAACACGAGAGAAGTGTTAAGAGAAGCAAGAGGCGTAGCCGAATGCTTCTCAACGCTTCTCGAGTGTTCTGATCAATCTCCAAGTACCAAGTGCTCTAAATCTGTACACAGCACAACGGCTGAGTTTTTTATTTCTTTTAGAAAATACAACGTTTTTGAAATTAATTCATTGTTCATTTACAGTAGACTGACAAAAAATTGGAAAAGTGCGCGCGCGTGCTGTGTGCAGATTTAGAGTTGACTTCTCAGTATACGCGTCCTGCGGCGAGTGGGGGCGCGCGCGTTATATGACGGTTGTTTTATAATGCTATGTTAATAGCTTGACTTTATGGGATTATCAAAAACTACCCTGGAGACCAGAGGTTTTGACTCACTCTCAGTGTTATCTCAGCCTTTTTGTTTTGATATTTTGACTATTTAGGCCAAACAGCTGAGAAAATAAAAGACAGTACAGACCAAAAAAATATCACAAAGAATACTTTGAGGTGGTCAAAGGCTCTGGTCCCCAGGGTATTCCATAACAAGAGGACAATTTCATTATGACAGTATTTGCAGGTTTTTATTAAAAAGTGTAGGCGTTGAAATGATTTTGACTAACACCACCAAATGGATCGCTTTTCCGTTGGCCATGAACTAATACACCAGCTTTTAACTTTTTAATTAGTTTTTAAAAGGTTTAAGCGAAATTACGCCAGTCATGGCATATTACCTTTCATCTTAGGCCTGATAACTTTCCATGTCCGTAAAGCTACGGAAGAAATTACGGGAGTGCGCGAGCACACGTAAACTTTCCTGTAAATCCATAGAAATTGAAATTAATATGCGCTTCGAAAAATGGATTTCCTCATGGCTACATCGCATGGTGGACATCTCCGCTTCTTTCAGACTTGGGTACTACGACGCCAACTGATCTTTTTCCTCTTCCCTAGCTGGTGCTTCTTGCTGACGTCTCTTCCAGGCAACATCTCCTTCTACTTCTTTCTGTGTAAAACTAAGCTTTTTCCATTTCTGCATGAATGATAGACGTTTCCTTTATCTTCAGTCCAATTTTCGTCGATATTGTACCGGGGCATTGAGTAATCATCATGATCCGAATACTTGAATGAATGGATTTGTTAAGGTTCAGAAACATAAACTCCTGTTCGTAATTAATGCAGGTAGCCCATCTAGCTCGCTCCCAGTCTCCCCTCGATGTTCGCTCCGCTCACTCCAAATCTCAATCGATAATGTAGTGCCAAAATAGATGAATCTCAAATTTGTCGAAGCTTTCCACTTTTAACACACCAGTAGATAGTATAAGGAGATTTTTTCTCAAATTTGCTGACATCAATACTAGCCTCCCTACAGGCTCTCCAGGGGAGAGAGAGGGAAAGAGGAAGCGGAGGGGGAGGGGAAAGGGGAAGGGGGACTGGGGAGGACGGAGAGGAAAGGAGAGGCTTTCCTTTCCCTCCTCCCCAGTCACCCTCCCCTTTCCCCTCTCCCCCTCCCCCTCCCCTTTCCGTTCTCCCCTCCCCTAAAGAGCCTGCAGGCTGGCTAACGTCAGTACTAGTCCAATCATTCTACGAGAAAAAGTGGGCAAACCTATCACAAATTGCAACAGAACGTATTTCAACGGTTTCAGACTCAGAAAAATATCTCTAATAACAAACAAGTTTTTTTAATCGAAAGATGGGAACCTCGTGAAATAAGCTTAGGAATATTTATTGATTACTCTTGCACAGGCCTCTGGCGTTTGCAGTTTCTATCAATCTATCTGGGTACAAAACTGTACCCAGAAGCCTTTGGGCACCGCCGTCATTTGAGCTTTGCAGTGAGGTGTACGTCGTCAAGAGCGGTCAAGATTTGCGTTTGGCTTTTTCTGTTCGGTTTTCCCCTTGGGATGCTGGATAATAACAGCAATGACCTACAATGTAAAGTAATGTGATAGAGGTTCAACTAAAGAAATATAAGGCTCAACCAAGGTAAAATCTAAACCCCTTCGTTTGAAATTTAATATGACGGCACTTTCATGAGTTCAAATATTATTGTTGGCGCAGAAGAGATTGAAAAAACTATTCAGCAACAAACTCCAACTAGCGTGACTTACTCGTGCAAAGTCAATTCATGGGTAAAGTTACTGATTTGCGTGCTTCCTTAAACTAACCGTTTCAATTATTAGACCCGCGCGTGTCAGGAAACAAGCTGCTGTCTGCGTGATTGGGAAGATAGTCCTGTTTGATTTCATTTCGACTGAATGTGATGATTCTAAGTTTAATAAAATCCCCTATAATTGCTAATGAATCAACGGATGCGTCGAGCTTGGGATACCTGTTGTTCTATTATTGCACAGTCAGCCCATGCGCAAAACATCAGAGGAAAACATTTAGGAAGGCCTGAAAGAGGGAAAAAGAGAAAAAAAAAAATCAAAAAAATATTTGGAGTGAAAAACAAAAACAAAAATCAATTTGCTTCTGCCGAGGTTCGAACCCGCGATCCCATGAGGCAAAAAATCCCGGACAATGCATCCAGACACCAGAGGAGCTGAATCATCGCATTGATTTACGGTACGGCTAAAGATTTCGGCCCCAACCCCGTTATCCTTCGGCAGAACACAAGTTACAACGCTAACCCGGCAAGCCGGGCCAGTGAGGGAGAAATTAGCCGGGTCCTAGTCTATTTGTAGCTAATTCCACGCGTTGCGCCACTGCGTCCTACGGATGACGTAGCAGCAAAATTTGGGTACTTATAGTAGTCCAGTCTGAACAATAGCCAATGTTATGTAGATTTATGTTAAATCGTCCTTTGGGAATCATTGGTGCACGGGACGAGAAAGTTGCGCTAATGAACCATTTACAATTATTTGTATTAGAATTCAGTAACCATTTGCAAATAAGAATGTGTATTAATTAAGGTATGGAATCTACATTCGTCTGATTGTGTATCTTAAACCCAAAATGGACCTTTTCAGTCCAATCTTCTTTCCTTCTAATGAGACTAACACCGTATGTAGATTAAGGTGGCTCGACCCAATTTTCAAGTAGAGCTACCAGTCGTCTTTGAGTGAAAATCATTTGTTCATGAGCAGTCTGATAGTAAATTCCATATTACACCCTTACCAGACAAAGATCAAAGTTTATGATGACGTATGTTATATGGAGATCGGCGCTATTATGGCGACGCCTTAAAAGAATTCCCCTTTTTACATATTCTCGATTTTATTAAGTTCTAGGCTTATTCTTGAAAAATGCTCTTGTGATCTTGTAGTTAACATCATTGCCTTTGCCTCTAGCGAATTAAATCAAATTCTGAGAGAGCGTTTTTGAGATATCATTGATGAGAGATTTTAACTGCAGAAATCAAGCGTAAACAAAACAACTTTTTAAATCTCCTACAACTAAAAAGAAAGTAGCACATCTAAGTTAATTTATCATCTCAAATTGTTGTAAAGATATCCAATTTGGCTACTGAAAGAGACGAGAGAAATCACATTAATTGATATTGAGAAAAGTGAGCCGAACTCATGTATATGGACATGCTGAATTTGCTTCTGTTGCCCAAATTTCGCTCTATTGTTACATAAACTGCAATACTTAAAGATCCCTTCGATAAATATTTTTTTAAATTAGTATGGTTTAGTTTAGGTAATAGTTGATATGATATAGCGTTTTCAAATTCATTGAATCATTTTACGGCTGTAAAATATTAGCCTCAAATCAGTATATTTTTCAGCCGGATACAGTGGTCGACAATTCATTGATGCATGATGTAGCTCTTTTGTTTTAGTTTGTCATGTTTTCGTGCATTCTAGCACCCGATGCAAATTGCGGAACGTTTCAATACCTTCCGGGGAATTCTTTTAAGGCGTCGCCATAATAGCGCCGATCTCCATATAACATACGTCATCATAAACTTTGATCTTTGTCTGATAAGAGTGTAAAATGTAATTTACTACCAGACTGCTCATGAACAAATAATTTTCACTCAAAGACGACTGGTAGCTCTACTTGAAAATTGGGTCGAGCCACCTTAAGTAATTCCTAATAATAAGGCTACTTGGTTACAAAATCAACGCTAGCTCTTGTAGACCCTGATTTGATTGTGACCTTAACATTAAAAAGCCTTGCTCCAGCTCTTGGAAAGTGGCATTTTCACGACAATGAAATAAGTGTCCCCTTCCTAATAAAGCCCCGTCTCTACCCTTAAAAGTCAAATAAGCGCCCCCGCGCTTTTTCGAACCGTTACAGTTCTTGTACGACGCTGCGCGCGCAAAGTGATAAATGATGACCTTAAAATGAGTAGCTCCCCTAAGTATGGGCGGTGGGCCATTACAATCCTAACCGCAATAACTGCACCAGTACAATATTAACTGTTAACGTATATGTATAACTATTATACTATTAACAGACAAACACATTCCATCGGAAAATGTTTGCGAGATAAGATTCTCAAACTAAGTGAAGTCATTTCAGTAATTGCTGTAAATTCATTAAGACTAAAACGTCACTGTCATTATATACCATTAACATCGATCCCTCGTATCAAATCAGCTAGTGCCTTTAAATGCATTATGCAATATCGCACCAGATTCTGCTTTTAAGAGCAATATGGAATGAATGGAAACTCAACGTTATCTGATTATTTTGAGTTAATGGACTGATTTTTAAAGTCATATCAATGTAGTTTATACCACCACGGAAATCCAAATGTTTGATTTAGTTTGACATGCACCCTATAACTATCAGCACACAATTAAGTGTTTACGGAAGAAAGAAACTTGGAAAGACTCTTCTCATTCTTGAAGGTAAGGATTCTTAATCTTTTAGCAAAGAGATGAAAAAAAAACCATAACATGCAGTAGAGCTGCAGAGTATTCCGTGATTTTGAAGGAAAAAATAATGCCTGTAGTTTCTTGATTGTAGAATGTTATGTAAAGAGGGCCGTGATTTCCAAATCTGTTCGGGCCAACGATTCTGTAATAGTTTAGCAAATATAGTACGATTTTTGATTAGTTATAACCTCCTTTATTTACCCAAGATGTTTAGCACGAGAGCATAATAACCATCATGAAATATTGGATTCTCAATAAAACGATTACAGCATTGTCGTAGTTGTATTTGAGGACTTTGAAGACTCTAAAGTCATTTTAACCGCCACTCAAGTACGAAGGCATCTAACCCATGCAATTATTACTTATTGCTACACACGCTATTGAATTGAATCACAGATACATTTTGCCTTGCTATGTTTAATGATATTCATACTCTCATATTTTATCTCCTTTTGCTGAAATGATCCCTAGCTGTGATTCTGAAATTATGCAAATGGTTTATAAGAACATTGTGCTTTTTGAAAAAAATGTTTAGTTTGATAGTGCAGTAAGCAGTCTAGTCTTTGTTTGCGAGGGCTTCAAAGATGCCATATGTTGCAACCTGCGGGTGTTGGCTTAAATGGGCGATTTCAAGGTCGGTGATTATTTCTAGAAAAATAAAGTTTTTCAACATTTGAATACTCTTCTTGAAAATTGTTCACTATTAGGGTTTTATAGGCAAATTATTGTATTAAAATTGACTGTCTGGACATTTTTGAGATTCTCAGGGTTTGACCTCATTATAATGCAGAAAAAAGACCTCATTAATCTAGCATCTTTTTCGTTGACCAAATCTTCACCAAGTGTTCGTAGAAGCTAAGTTACATAGAAGAAGGCGTTAAATGAAAAAGTTCTGTAATACATGAAACTTTCTTTGTTCTAAATCTAGATTTTTTAATGTAATGTACTCTCTATTTTCTTACATAAATCATTTTACAGTGAAATGTTTTTTTTTATATTAAAAAGATGTTTTTTAGTTATATTACAAAATTCATTTTTGTTCTAAATATAGGTGGGTCTGGATAAACGATAACTCCTCATTAAAAGAGATGTTTGCTTCTAGTAATGGACCCCGGATAATGGACTCCTGCAATTGTCATTATGAAAGTCTTGTATATTCATTACAAAACTCATAATAAAACTATAATCTTTCAAGAAGGAGTCACATTGCGTGCTTTTTACTAGGGTCCTAAGATAAGAAATAAGTGTGGGTAAAAGTGATTTTAATAATAATAATAATAAAAGATAAAAATATAAATATATTATAACGCCTATAATCTCTATATGAAAACTGAATTCCAACATAAAACCTCACTGATTGAGTTTCAGCTAATTGATAGCTCAATTTTTGTAAAAAGAAAGATATGATACAGGCAGAAATCACTTTGCTTCATCATGAATAATGAAAGTTGAAAAGGTTACTTCCTGATTTGATGCTTTTAAGTTAATGGCTGAAACTCGCTCAGGTTCTCAAAATAGACACACAGAATATCCCTCTCCGCCATCCTTCAGAAACGAGAAACAATCAATAACTGACCGATCACTCGCCGAAAGCAGCCGCCTATAAGGCCCCGTTCAAACGAGAACGCAAGTCAATGCAAGTTTTGACTTGCGCGGACTTGCGTCCGGCTTCGTTTGGACACCACCTTACATCGACTTGCATCTACTTGCATTGACTTGCGAGCAGTTTGAACGTCCTCAAGTTTGATCGCAAGTTGAAGATGCAAGTTTTGGCTTGTTTGAACAGTCACCGCGCTAAACTTCAAATGTTGTTGTTGTTGTTGTTGTTTCTGTTGTTGTTGTTTTGTCCGAATTAATGCACATTTCCTCTCCTACAAATAATTCAAACAAAAACAAATCTGATTTTCTCGCTGTCCTTTAACTAGATGTTTTTTTCCTTGAACGTTTTTGAAAATTTTCCATCGACTTGCGTGGAGAGGTGTTCAAACGAGGACGCAAGTTTCAAGTCAAAACTTGCATCGACTTGCGTTCTCCTTTGAACGGCCTGGTTTTCACTACGACGCAAGCATAAGTATACAAGCACAGAGATCAAAATTTTGCTTGTGCTTGTATCGCTTGTATAACCAGGATTCACATACAGCCCTTCATGGCTAGACTTTTTCTTACTCTTCAAAGAGCAGAGTTGTAGAGTTCGAAGTTCGTGCCGAATACTTTCAAATTCTTAGTAACACCTTACTCAGTACTTATTAATGACTTACAAGGGTGATAGCGGTGGTTCTGTTCCAGACACAAAAAGTCAATGCAGAATACCATTCTCAAAGAACGGTTAAAATGAATCTGATTATATTAGAGTACTACGTTGTGATCTATAATTTCTTTGAAAGCCAATGTTAATACAACTTATATGAATTTTTATCCTTTTTTTAACATTCGTTTGCTACATGGCTTCTCTGCAAGCTCATTTTCTATTGGATGTATTTGTTTTCCGCATGCGTTGTTTGCGCATGCGCTGTTTGTAAAATGAATTAGTCCATCAAATTGGCCCCAAAAAATGGAAGGACCTTCGTTTTTCGCCGCAGTCCGCGGAAAGCAAGGTTTTCCTATGACTTACCTCTTTCACATTCCCTAATTTTACATCATCAAGGGTTTTTGTTTTTTACGAAAAAACTTTATTTCAGGGTGAGTTTTCAGCTACATATATACCGCTCCTTCTTATAGGCTGATATTTGGATATTAAGTTCAGCCTTGGGGAGCTTTATAGCGGTTCTGATCGCGATATCTGTATAAGGTTCATTTTTGATATTACCTTTACGGCAGTGTCGGCCCTGGATTGTGTTAATAGACTCCCGGCGACACCAATAACGCCCGAGGAAGAGGTTTTATTCGAACTCAAAATCCATATTTTGAACTGAAATCGCTAGCAATCAGTTAAGCAAGTGAAACTTTTTTATCGTTTTTTTTCCCGTTCGCTCGTCTTCTGAGAGTACAATTCAGTCGTTTTGTTGTTCAGAATCATTTTAAGTCGTGAGCCTATCATTTGAACGTAAACAAAAGAATTATATTAAAAGAATTAAATATTGGATAAATAGAATAAAAATATACAATTGCATTACCTCACTTTAAGAACGCTCAGTTTTCCGTTTCGGAAAATATGAATTCAAAGTCGTGCAATTTTACCTTTTTGTTTTCATAATAACCATTTTTTATCCCATTCATGAGCGATATTGCACGCAAAATAAGGTTTATAATTGCATAATCGCCTGCTCAAACGGCCAATGCAGAGCATGGAAAATTGATTGGATCTTTATATAAGCAATGGACTAGTAAATGAATTGATATGTTCAGTGGCTTGGGTTATTCAAAACTACTTTATTAAAACCAAAAAGCGCTTTGTCCTCTACTGATAGCCCACAATAAAAAGTTGTATACTTATATTGTCGGACCGTACAGTTGTTCTTTATTTCTTCTATAATGACTTCTGGCTCCTACTTTGATTGAAGTGTGTCTTTAATCGTTGTCTTGAGCCAATACAGATAATGACTGCGAATATACTTCTTTAAATACGAAGACAAGTAGGTGGTCGATCGATATCTATATATTAGGCATATCTGTCCCGATTAACAATGCAAAAAAAAAAAAAAATCCCCCATTACAACGCCCCATATTCAAACTGATTTGAATACTGATCAAATATTGCGGCTCAAAAACCTTCGTGGAATAGACTTTTTCCGACGCATTCCGTCATAAGTAGGGTTATCCTGAGACAAATTAAATTGGCTACGGTGTCGAACGTTTATTCGACTTTCTACAGTATATGCAATAGTCTATACTAGTATACTAATATGTGGTAATACTACTAATAATAATACTACTAGTAATGTATACTAACATACGACAAAGTGTTCAGGTGTTTTAATGTATCAACGAAATACAAGAAAACAAAGGAATAAGTGACATTTATTGATCAAGTAAAGGAGTTATTCTGCTCCTATTATATCGTCGATTTTATCGTCTACAGGACTCTACTGACTGATACCTTTGGAGACAAATCTGAGCTGTGGTGACTCGCTCAACCTGTTTTAATGTCGATGAAGAGAAGACTTCTTATTGTGTCAGGTACGAGAATCAACTGTTCAATAATCGATTTACGTGTCCAATGTGAAACCGTTTGTCAGTTGTAATTTGCCATGTACAATCAGATGCCAGGAAAAATCGCCTTTCATAGTAGGATGAAAATACACAAGCTTTAAGTTACGACTTTATATGTGATATTCATGCTCTGATTGGACTTCTATTTTATCGAAAGCAGCAAAAATGTAAGGGAATCTCATAGCTAGGGTGTCAATGTGGGTACGTGCCCAATTGTCAGTTACAGTGAACATGGTCAATTACGAGTCGATTACTAATACATCAGTGCTTTTATTTAGTAAAACATTACTTTTACTTTACTTTTACATTAATAGTTTCCAGTATCCTATCATAACAACAGTGACTGAGGAAGCCCCGGAAACAGAAAAAATATTTTACTAACTAAGCCGGGGCTACCAAGCTACCAAACGTTGACAGTAATTTTCACTCGAATAAGTAAAATGTCTGCTAACTATGAAGTCTTATTTATCAGTAAACTACAAAGTTGGATGTGTCAATTAACTACTAGATTTTGGGCCAAATATCAATTAATATAACGGTTAAAACCAATGCAATAGGCATTCTCATTCAGACTAAAAATGCTGGCAACCCTAAAGTTATATGTTCACGACTGTGTTTGTAAAGGTCAATTTAGGCGATTTTGTTATTTGTTCATGGTTTTTAATTCCTATCAAGAGGCCTAAACGAAAGCGTGAGTGCCTCAAGCAACATCAGCCAAGTGCACACCTGGCTGCCGGTTGATTTTAGTATCCTTTAAGGGCCCGCACATGAGAGAGGGTGCCCCTATGTAGTAGGGATGACTCTTTTGTTTTGTGTCCCCCAGGGAAAAGAAAACAAAAGAGTTATCCCTACTACATAGGGGCACCCTCTCTCATGTGAACGGGCCCTAAGTAATGTATAAGGAACGAGAGGGCGCATTATATCGGTGGATAAACGGATCGATCCGATATAACACTCCCACGAGTTCTTTATATTACTTATCAAACGTCTAGTTTCCACATGCCATATTTGACCAGAGTTTAAGTTAGACTATTTTTGGCACAGAAAAGTTAAAGTTAAAGTTAATACACATATACGCAGTTACAAAAGTGATTTCTTTCAGTGTGTTTTCTAATGAATCATGAATTAACGAGTTTGATAAATTGAGCTGCAGTTTTGATATGATAGCTCATTGAACTTTGAAGATCATTAATCATTAAATCGAAGAGCTCCTACAAATCGGTAACATATAGAGGATTTGTCTGCGCATGCGTTTATTTTTCTTTTGAAATTCATTTGCCCCCCAAAAAATTGTGTTGACACGGAAAATTTTCTTGACGATCTCATTCTAAAAGTTCTGTTCAAGTACCGCCATGCAGAGAATTAAACAGTCCACCTACCGTTAGAGCAATGTGTTAAACTAAAACTATCAAAATATCACTGCTCAAAATCAGATCCGAACTCGGAAAAAGTGCAAAAATATCGCCCACTTTCCGGTAGCGTTTCGCGTACAAAAACATCTACAATTTAAAACTTTTAACAGAAGTCATGACTTCATAACTGCTACGCCAAGTGTCTGTAATCATTTGGATTTAGACTCTTTTGGTTGCGACGATCCTGAAATATCGGGCTGATTAATTGGCATTTTCGAGAAAAAATTCTTGCAATTCACTTTGAAAATTCGACATTTTTAGACAGCCTGCACCAAAAAAATTAACTAAAACATGATATTAAAACAAATAATCAAAGCAGCGGGTAAGGTTGCAAGCAATTTTGGAAGCGTGGTTTCAAGCACGTCTTTGCTCGAGTCAACATGCCAATTCCAATGAGCGATTAATTCTTCAAGAACTACATTCAAAAATGGATTCGTACGAAATGGCTCCTATACCTTCTCTAATGTTGAAGTAGGCAATTATTTCCTTGATAGATGTAGCAGATGATACAATATAATTGGTCAAATTTCTGGAAGTAAAGCCTGAAACCATGCAGTAAACACTTGAAATCGCTGCCAGGCGGACCGCGTATTTCTACCAACAAAGCTCAGTACTGCAAACGGAGTAAACATGGAAAAAGGTAATCTTTCAATAATTGTTTTGGTACACGCTGTAAAAGTTTTGTATTTCGAGTTGGAATATACGACATTTTGGGCCAAAAAGTGCTTTATTGGGTAAACATAGCACCGAATTATTTGGTGTTCACGGAAGCCTTAAATGTCAATATCACATTCAACCCACCCTTTTACCAAGTCAGTGATGACTTCTACTATCAGCTTTACCTTATTTTTGAATTTAGCACCCAACATTTTACTCGAAAGTACGGGGTTCTAGTCCTTTTTCCACTTCAGGCCTAAGGCACCGATTACATGACGATTTTCAGCCCGCCGGCTGACATTTCAGCCCGGTCAGATTTCCTCATAGATCAGTACAAAGTTGGTAGTATTTTAGGAGCTGGGGGAGGAGGACGAGTTGTACTTGCTAAAGATCTAGAGAAAGAATCCCGGGCTGATTTTTGTCTAAATCGCGATAAACTTTCATTTTCCTCGCCGGGCTGAAAGTCGTCATGTAATCGGGGCCTAAGTTTGACCCGTGATATTTCTCCATATATCCGTATTGCCTTCGATTGAAATAATTATCCACAACACTTGCGGTAGGTAGACTGCTTACGCCTGTCAGCATTTCGGTGAACATAATTTGGAAGAATGAGATTGCCAACGAAATGTTCCATGTCAGCATAAAATTCTCGCATTCATCATATAACCAAAAATATACGCATGCGCAGACAAATTCTCCATACGCTCAAATCGGTTTGTTCACTAGCTGGGCAACCTAGCTGTGACGAGAAACACCTGCGGGAATGTATGCAAATACGAACTATGCTGGTACACGATTTTGTACATTTTTCCTGCCACGGCTTGAAACCAATGAATCCATAATTTTACTTTATCAGTGAGATTTAAACCGCTTAAATGTGGTGGATATAAATTTACAATGAAAAGAAAAAAAATAGGTGACGTTTTCATTAGCCCTGCCTACATGGACGTCATAATAATGTTACAAATCCCATTCCGGAAAAGCTTTAGATATAACACGTTTCATTTGTTTGATACTAATCAATCCGGCGGCAAGGAAAAAGAGGGAAAAAAAAGAGTGGAGTTTAATAACGATGTCCAAGCGAAGCATGCACGAATAATAAATCAAGGTGGGAGACATCTCTTGTGTTTACATCAGTTAAAGTTAATAGCATTCTATGAAATCTATTAAATATCCACTCCTCTGAGGTTAAATGGTTTTATTCAATAAGTATTTTTCAGGACCTAGAGCTTACATCTGTCGTGCGTGATTCGGAGCTAGCACGGGCATCACATAAATAATTTCAAAAGTGCATCAAGTCCTTTTTAGCATTTTAAATTATTATTATTATTATTGTTATTATTATTATCATTATTATTATTATTATTATTATTATAAAAAATTTATAATAGGTTTTTAGGACTTTTTTAAATTTGAGAATTTTTAATATTTGATAATGAAACTAGACGCCATATAGGCGTTCACTCGTGCCACCTATAAAGGGAGGTGCAAAAGGAAAATTACCACGAATCATTGCAAATACCGGTACCTACTTTTATTACGTGCTATAAGTCGATAAGAAACACGGAGATACATTTTTATAAACGGGTAGATTAAAACTAAAACAACTGATTAAAAGCTCGAGTCTTTTGTCTTAGTGCCTTAACACTGTTTGCTTTATTGAATGCTGTATTAGATGACTTCCCTGTCATATTAAGCTTGTATGTTTTTTTGGGGTTCTTTGGGGTCAAAACGCTAGGGATGATCGTCGGAAACCTCCAAAACGTACCCTAAAAAATACCCAAATGCCAAAATTTTCGACCCTAAAAAATACCTAACAGCTCAAAAATACCCCTAAAAATACCAAAAAATCAAACAAAAAGTGTTCTAATAAAAAGGCAGTAAGTAAAAAAAATCGTCTCGTTTATTTTGTACCCCTAAAAAATACCATCTTTTCTGAAAAACCTTGGATTTTCTCTGATGACCCCTAAAAAAATACCAAATCGGCGATTTCAACCCCTAAAAAATACGACGATCAATATAGGGAGTACACCCGGCCCCCCGGGGTTTTTTCTTGGTTTACATATACACTTTTTGTCTTCATCACTGTATAATTTACTTCCAAGACTGAATGCATGAATGTGATGGATTTTTGATGATCTGGGTACATGTTTTGCTGTGTATTTTCTTCTGATAAGCTTCCTTATTTTTCTGCTTTTACGTAAAGCACGTGAACAAGTGGCCGTTTTGCATGGCCATGCGCGTAGCTGCTGAACGACAGAGTTGTATTGAAGGCTCACCACAGGGCTCCCGGTTATATTATTTGTTCAAAAATGTTTCGGAGTTATAGTTTGCTGCTGTATATCTCGTTTTTTCTTTTAATTTTTATCGTTTGTGATGGAAGCAATTATTTTAAGAAGTGTGCTGTGTGTAATAAAGCCATTTCTTCTAAAGATCATAAAAATAGCAGGCCTGCGAAGCCTTACGCCAGTAAGTTCAAATTAACAGCTGAGCTGTCAGACGACGCGCGAATTTGTGGAGCATGCAGATATTCAGCACTATCTACATCCAGCAATCAATTATCAAGGGTAAGTATTACGATTCTTTCATAATTTCAACCAAGAAAAATACAAAAACTTATTTAGCATGTCCGAAACAGAGAGTGGGAAAATGCAAGCGGAAGGTTGGAAGGCCGAGCGCATAACGACGAACACCGCCCATCAAAGAGCCCACGACTAAAAGTGAGCACTGTCAGACAGAGGAAAATGTCATGGCACTAGAGAACTGGCAAGTGCAAGAAACGTGTTTTGGAGAAATTCTGCGAGGTCCGTGCGGCAGCGTAATTTTTCCACCTGGCCTCTTTGACGAAGTTCAGGATGAAATGAAACACCTTTCTAAACGTAAGCCTATTCCCCAATAACAAAGAATATTGCGTTATAAAACAAGGAGAACATATTGTGATAACCATTGTGTTTTATTACACTTAGAGATATTTCCTATTTTTTTACTATGACAGGGTGCGATCTTCCATTCGAACTAAAGCGTCTAAAGGAGGTCATGTATTATGAGTTTACAACATTGAAGAATCCGCCGGTATATGACCCCGACGAATTTGAGAAACTTTGTTTAAAAGCTGGCGCCACAACCATATTCAATACTATTCTCGATGCGATGACCAATGAAAGGCACTCAATCAGCCGTACAACGGAAAACCGAAAAAGAACAGTCGCCATGATCTACAAATTGTGCTTTGGATTGAGCCAGGTCTGCAATTGGATGCAGACCGATCAGGCTCTATATTTAAAAACGTCTAACATCAATCAAGAAGGGATACAAACCCAGCATGTCATGGGAGCTTCATGCTCAAAAACCACAACAAACGAGCGGATGGTTGCGCTATCTGAGGGAAACGCGAAAAAAATAGACGAAATTGTAGCAGAAGCAATACGAAATTCATGGCAGTTGGTTGTCATAGTAGATGACTACACCTCCGTGCACTCTATAAGACGTCCCAATTCTCCAATATTGTCTAATCCAAAGTATATGTGTACAATTGTGATTAAAGTATTTAAAAACGTCAAGGCAATAGCTGCAGGGCCTGCTAATTACTACCATGATGTCCATGCTCTCGATATTACTTCTTGTGTGAAAACTGTTTCGGGCCCCTCCACTATGCACCAACTTGCATACACATACTCGTCAACTATGCCACCATGGATTAAGGATTCATTTTTCAGTTCTGAATTTGAGAGACATAGAGTTACAGCACATGAATACTGTGATCATGAGTCAGTGCAATCAATGAGACAAATGGATGATGTTTACTTGGTGAATTTTTTTCCATTAACTCTCAAAAGCAAAAATGATTTTGAGGCTGCTTTTGATGCTATTTTAAGTACTAAACTAGCTGACTACTTCAACATGTTCTTAACTCCACAACCTGGTGACTGGCCAGCCCAGTTCTACTCGCGTCAGATAGTTTATGAAAGTCTTGTGAAGTTTTTTCCACCAACTCCATCACTGACACAAGAAGCTACTGCTGGTGTTCATCACTTTGACCATTCATATTCCTCTGTAATGCATCATGAATCATCAAACCACACAGATGTTCCAACTATTCATGAAGATCATTCATATTCAACTGCCAGTTCCAGTGAACCTGAAAGGAAAAGACAAACCATAAACAATAATAACCAACCAAGAATATTATCAGTAATACCTTGCATTGGACCATTACACATTTCCCTAAATGCTAGAGAAACATTATTCAATGATTTCCGCCCCTTTTTTGAAGCCATTTACACTAACTTATTCCCTAAAAGCAAGCTTGCTAAGAAGCCAAAGCCCTGGAGAATAAGCTATCTGTTGGAGGTGACTTATGGTGGTTGGCTCTTTTTGTGGTTGCCGGCTTAGTAGCCAGGCAACCACTATGCCATCGACTGTGATAGTCCGTAAATTCCGAAATCCGAAGCGATTACGAAGTGAGGACTGAGTATACGAAATCATTCCGAGATTTAGTCGAACTTTTGTATTCAATTTTCACCTTTAAGGTGACTCCCTATAGTAATTTTTGGACCAAACCGTTCACTTTTATTTGCCTTGTTTATAGCTTTAATCCGCAGCTATCGATTTGATATTGATACCAGCTATAGAGGTAAGATGAAAGTTTTCAATTATGGCAGTTTTAATATGATCGGCGTTACCATGGCAACGATAAACAATTATCGTTGAAATTGGTTTTTGCTAAATATCTCAAAAACCTGACCTGCTCGGGACAAGCGGTAAACGACATCATTAACTTCAAGCTAAGGCAAAGCAAATTAGACTATCTTAAAGAAATTCAATCTGTTTGATTTCGAGTAATTTGCAGAAATATTCTGAAGCATTCATTTTTATATGCGAAAAGTCACGACCGCCCAAGCGTTACTCAGAAGACGTGAAACACCAACAAAACACTGTAAAGAAGCCTTTGCTTGTACACTTCAAAGTGGCTAAATGGTTATTCTTAACTCTCTTCCAAAGCGAAGATATCACTTTTTCTTTACAGGCAACTTTTGATAAACATTGCCGTAACGTCTATTTCGAAATTATTTCCAAAATATCTCTCAAACGACTTAATATTTTTGCTTGATATGCTAGGAGTGTATTTATTATCATCTTCGAAACAACATTTGAAAATCCCATTAAGATTGAAAAAAAAAAACATTTTTAAATTCATCGTTAAAGGTGACCTACAAATGGACCACAACTCCAGAATGCTTCAGAATATTTCTGCAAATTACTCGAAATCAAACAGATTGAATTTCTTTAAGATAGTCTAATTTGCTTTGCCTTAGCTTGAAGTTAATGATGTCGTTTACCGCTTGTCCCGAGCAGGTCAGGTTTTTGAGATATTTAGCAAAAACCAATTTCAACGATAATTGTTTATCGTTGCCATGGTAACGCTGATCATATTAAAACTGCCATAATTGAAAACTTTCATCTTACCTCTATAGCTGGTATCAATATCAAATCGATAGCTGCGGATTAAAGCTATAAACAAGGCAAATAAAAGTGAACGGTTTGGTCCAAAAATTACTATAGGGAGTCACCTTAAAACACGAATTTTTGAATTAGATGTCTGTAATTTAGAATATGTACATGATAAAACTTATTTAACATTACTCTTTGACTAAAAAACTACAAAGTTTTATTGATTAATATGGCTGCTATACTTGTCTACGAATAAACCACGAACACAACCAGTCCGGTTCATATCCAGTTTTGATGATATGACTGGCGTGACAAAATGGTGTGTGTAAATAAGATCAAGTTGTCTCTACAATATCCCTTATTTCTTTGAAATGGCAATGCACAAGACAGTGATGGTTTCGTTCGGGAGCCAACCCAAAAGTAAAGGGGCCAAGACTTGTTTATATTTGGACGGCCGAACTATTTGCAAGTCAAGAATTGTGGCTTGTAAATCTCGAGTGCTTGGATCTCTTTGGATGGCCAAAATCAATTCATTTAGGATTCTTGGACAATCGCTATCGTAAAGATAAAGTTTTGGAGCAGCTCAAGAATTTTTGGGTAGGTTTTAACGATATTTTCGATTGTTGCAAGAGTCATGAGTTGCCGTGACAGACTGACGGCCAAAGGTCATGAATTCAAAGTTAGCCATAAATTTCAATGAACTTGCTTAAACTATTCGACAAATTTAATACAACAGTAACACTAGCCAACAATTGTATACATATTTTGCGGAGACCGTCGCTCTGTAGAGGTAAAAATCACAGCTGTATTGAAATGGTAAAAGGTCTTATCGCAGCCTCCTTCGCAGCCGTTTTTAGTCTCGTCACGCCAGGCGAATCCTCACCTGGCGTGACGAGACTAAAAAACGGCTGCGAAGGAGACTAGTCTTATCGGTTCTTTATTTCAAATAACTGGCAACCACATGTCCTCTTAGAGGACTATTTTTAAGAGATTCTGTCAAAGAGAAATTTTCCCAGTGCAAAGATCTAGAGTACAGAACACTATTAAACCTTCTGGACAACTATCTGCCCCTTGTTCTAACAATTTACAGTGTGACATTTAAACTAAACAATTTTACTGAGTATTTCAAGGCAGTGATAAGAATCTGGACCATGTTTGTTTGCTTGGAAAGGCATCACTACAATAAATCTCCTCTTGTATGGATAGCCATGTGTACATACTGGGGAATGCACCACCCTGGTATGTACAACCTGATTAGACAATACTTGACTATATTTGATGAATACCCCGTCGAGAATGCACATAGTATCATTCGTTCAAAGACAAATGTATGTGACAGTACAGAGCAGCTAGAAAAAAAGGCTAAAGCAATATTCCACTCCAAACAGGCACAAAAAAGCTTCAAAGAAAATTTTACACCAACCCAAAAAAATAAAAGTGTTCTAAACCATCTACGCTCCATGAAGGCCAAATGTGCATCTATCCTCGCAAAAAAATTTTGTGAAATAGGAAAAGAACCTGGAAAAGGAAACATTGTTGTCAAGGGAAAAAAGAAGCTGGTTGCATTACCTAGATTATTCGGTACAGAAGCAGTCAAAACTAAAGTATTACCACTAGGATACTGCGGTTTAACAACTGCACAGCAAGACCAATGATGTGACTTGCCTGGGTGCAAAGTTATTCAGGATGAGCCTTGGACTCTATTTGAGGGATGTTCTCATTCTTTTCACAATGATTGTCTAGATGATTGCAGTTTCTGTCCACTCTGTCAGAAATTCCTTGCAGCAAAAGCAGAGAGTTTGGCTACTACAGCAAAAGATGCAATTTTAAATCCAAAGACAACAAGCAATGATGATGTAGATGAAAACAACAATGATGATGATGACAATACCTCACACATACTAACAGAGAGTGACCAAGTACAAACACCATCTGTAGACAGCCAGGTCCAATCTGCAGTAGAATCAATATCAGCACTACCATTTCCAAAAGCTCCACCATTACCTTGTGTATCTTCTCATAATCCACAACCATCACAACCATCTGCACCTAAACGAACACCAAAATGCAAGAACTGTGGTCATCCACGAAAAGGGCATACAAACCCCAAGAATGGTCCTCCCAAGTGTCCAGCATGACCAGAGGGTGTGTGTGTCCAAAGCTGTAATCAAAATCAACAACCAGCTCAGCCAGATAACCAAGTAAACACACTGCTAACAAGTATCTACTTTGGTCACATCACTGAATGGAGTCTACCAATCAATATATCTCAGGCAACAATCTTTGGGGTACCAATAGGCAGCAACGCCTGCTGTATTATTGCTGCTATTGGTGCAATGAAATTTTTCAATGGCAGCCTACCTATCCCAGCATCAATAAGTATTATGCAGTCCATAGCTAAATTTGCAGATTCAATGGTTGAAGGCAATCTCCTGTACAATACCCTCAACCTTCCATTAGGCCAACCCAATCTCACACCTCAAGAAGCACTGCAGACAAGACAAGACCATTTTGGACTAAGAATAATTGGGGATATTGGTGTTGTCTCTGCTTCAATGTTCAGAACAACGCTTGTAGATATATGCTTATCAACTGATGACAGAAGTGCTGTTGTAACAGTGCCACCCGATAAATCTATGCTGATGTGTTTTCATACTCAGTTCAGGAAGATTGCACTTTTTGAAAGTCACCCCCATGGTCACAATCGTGGTGGATTGATTGCTGTGTGCAGTTATGAACATGTTGATAGTTTGGTCTTATATATGGAGTACATGTGTGGCCGTGACTGGAATAGTCAAATTGATGGAGCAAATATTACTGTGCTAGCAAGCAATGTTTAACTTTGTTAGACAATCTTACACTACAGTTGTAAATATTTTTTTTATACAAACAAATTGTTAATGTTCTTTTATGAAACAATCAAATATGCATCAGGCTTGTGCGCTACAGTATGAATCAACTATCAGAGAAATACCTTACCCTATATATTTGTTTAGAGAGACAAATTGTCCATGTTTTGTTATGAAATAATCAAATGCACATCAGGCTAATTGTGTACCACAGTATGAATCAAAAACTATCAGACAAAAATATATATGTATATGTGAGCTTACTTCACTACCAAGGGATAATATATTTTACATAATATAAAGTTTTAAAACTATACGAAAAATTTTGCATATTCAATGAAGCATATGCTAATTAAAAGCAAAACGAAGGGTTTTTACTTAAAATTGAAAATTTCTCTATGTACTCCAATTTTTAAAAAAATTCTGGCCCAATAGTTCGTTAATACAATAATTCCTGGTACTTAATCAATTGGAATATGTGTGGTAGTTTTAAATATAAACCAGAAATGTTTGTTGAGCATTTCACAGCCTGGAAGCAAAATAATATCATTGCTTTATTGCTCCGTAACTAGCACTAAAGATTGTTCGATCCCTGGGAAACCAATAATTTCCTGTCAGCTATGATACATAACTACATATTCATTCTTAAAATCTCGAATAATTGTCGAGGAACAACTTTTCGAACAGTATATTTTTGCCATGTAAACAATATCCACGATGTCCGAAACCCCCAAAAATATGACTACTCCAATTTTCAAGACAAAGATTACCCATTAAACATTGTAAACACATATTAAAGTTCTCATATCTGCTTAGATCATACTGGTAGTTTGAGTGTGATGACAAATAAGCTCACTACAAATATGCTCAATAAAGTCACATTACCCATCTTTGACACGAAAGAAAAGGGATATATCTAGTGCCGATTTTACTGCAAACAATCTTCATTAGATATAAAAATGACAAAAACTTACCTTGCTAGTGAAAATTCCAAATAACAGCAGTTCTTCAAGACAAAAATCGAAGACGAAGTATGTAGACAATGACAACGGTTGCCATTTTCTCTACTTGTTGAACCAAACTTTATGGTATTAAAGTTACTCTTAGCGAAGAGTGATTAGCCAATATTGACTTGAATAGGGTCGAGGAATACAAATCCAACATCAAGATTGATCATCAAGGCTGAATTATCCTTTACATACGTAGAAAAACGAAGAATTTTGAAGTGTACTTCACACAAAAATCAAAACATGGCTTCCTTGAGGTCATGATAAATCACGCATGTCGCGCATGCTCAGCAAACCGGTCACTTGTTAAGCACGTGTAAGTCGTCTCACTGGAATTCTGCTTGGTTCACGGTCACGAACGCTATGGCATTTGTATCTAATACTACTATTGTAATAAATAAACTTTGCATATCGAGATCTACAGCTCTTTATTGATATAAGCTCTGTACATGTATTGTTGTCATCAGCATTTATACATAATTCGATTGCTTTCGAATTCTTCTCGCAATTATTGACAGATAATTCGGTTGCTTTCTCAAATATATCACAATCATCAATGTATAAACTTCTGTAGGTTGCAGAGTAACAGCACATATAAACTTGTTTGAAAATAAATTTAACAACAATCAAAACACAAATAATATAAAGTAAAGTCTTCATATTAAATAGCATAATATAATAATTTCACGGTAAACTTATACAAACTGTTAATCAAGGCTTTCATGGCTGCTTTCAAGCTATTCAAGGCTTTCAAGCTATTCATGGCTTTCATGTGTTCGCGGAACAATCCATGCCGAAAACGCTCGACATCTTTTAGTGTAGATCTACCGCGAACAGTGTGTGCATTTGTAAGCATTTGGAGCGTAAATAGGGAAAAACAGAAGACAAATAATACCTTCCACATCTTGACTTTCATCGAAGGAACATCAACTGAGACGGGTAATTACTTCTTGTAGAAATTCACATTATGGTTCTACATACCATTCTACAGCACACTTTATCGAACAAAGTAAAACGAATGATTACATGAAGTAGTTACCGAGAGACCTCATGGCATTATCGTTCCCAGTCCCTAGTCCTAGTCCCTCTCATTTGCAAAAACCCGACGTTGAACACGAAACGGCATTTTTTGACTCGTCCCGGCCTAAAGGCCTGGGCACGAGTAATTATTTATTTATTTATTATTTAACACTAGTTGAATGCCATAGGAAAGAAAGAGAAAGAAAGGAAATTTGCATTCATAAATTGTTTAATTAGTTATTGTCTAAGTTGAAATTTTTGTATATCAAGTAGTTCTACGTTTTTTTATTATTATTAATTATTATTATTATTTTGTCTTTACACAAGCTGGTTTTATGCTGAATGATGATGATGATGATGATTATTATTATTATTATTATTATTATTATTATTATTATTATTGTTATTATTATTATGCAGTAAAAACATCTATATGCACGTTACTTTAACAGCATTGTAGGGCGTGGTTACGTAACCTACATGCTTTGGGAAAAACCTATGTTCTAAAACTTGTCCTAAGCTAACTATATGTAATATAATGCTCTTAATTCAAAACTATTTTGTAGAATTTAGAGATTACTGATTTAGAGATTAGTAGGTTCAATCTGCAACTATCTACAAAAAGTATTATTATTCACTATATCTCTGATACATAAAAATTTACAGTTTCAATTATAATTTGATTTAATAGCCGATTAGTTTTTAGTAGCTCTGAAAACAAAGCAGTGGGCGGCATTAATTAACATTGATATGTTACTCTTTTCAAGTCGAGTTGTAAACAAAGGGATAATTGGGACTAAAGCAGGTAGAAATGTGTCTTAACATAGACAAATTAGGTAGAAGTATAAATGCTTTATTACTGTTTTTACTTTTAACGTTCTGATGATCCGGCCCTATTAGGAGATCATAAAATCTAAAGAATAGCATCGTTTTCCCTTACTGTCGGTCACCGCTTTGAAGCCAGTGAGAAACTATATATGCCGTAATCTTGTGTCGGAGTGAAATTGTTTATTCTTTATGGCTAGGAAATAAAACTGATAATCACTGTTTTGACGTCATTTTGGAGTGATATTCAAATACGTACTTTGAAAATAGATGTCTACCCGATATGTCCTGATGAACTGATGTACTCTTGCGGACACCCCACTATCACGGACATCCCGGTATAGCTAAATCCCCTCCTGGCATTGCAGACATCCTGCTATATTAAAGTCCCTATCACACATATTTTTTTCTTTTCAAACTCAGTTCTTTTCTGGGAATATAGTTGAGGTCTTTTTGTCTTACTTTTGAACACTCCATATTTTTCGAGATATAAAGGTTTCAAATTTCAAAATGCAAATTTGATGACGTCAGGGGAGTCATCATTTTTATACAAAACCAAGATGACTTGAAATACTCTAATTTTTTCATTTGGAATTTATTTCCGATAAAAAGATCTTAACTATATTTCCAGAAAAGAAATGAGTTCGAAAATAAAAAAATATGTGTCATAGGGACTTTAACGGAGTTGCTGACTCTTCAATGTGATCGAAAACTTGCACTTGAAATTCTTTTTAATTTTTTTAGATAGCAAAAATATTTGGTACAATCAATTCAAATTACACGCAACTTGCCCATTATACTTGACGCTATCTTCCTGCGTCAAGACTTGTTAAATATAGTTATAATCCTAATAAGATTGAGTCGGGTTTCTTTGTTGTTCATGGGGCTTTATATCGCTTATATCCCAGTCATTATGAATTCAAGGGTTTTATCTAGGTCTTCCCCGGGATGTATCTGTATAAATCACTTGAATTTATAATTCCCGGGGTTTATCTAGATAAATCACTTGAATTTATAATTCCCGGGGTTTATCTAGATAAATCACTTGCATTTATAATTCCCGGGGTTTATCTAGATAAATCACTTGAATTTATAATTTCGTTCTATACTTTCTTAGGTCATCTATATGTGTGGACACCAAGACTTAGAAATTTTCTTAGAAATATACTAAGTAGCGATTTATGGTCGAAAAAAAGTCTTTGATAAATGACTGAGATTCAATTCGAACCCGAGACCTTCTGCACTCCAAGCTATACCCGCTTTTAAAGTGCCCCTAACCCCCTGTTATTTCCAATTTTGATAAAAAGTCCGACCATTTCTAGTAAGAGCTTCTACGATAAAATTACTCGACTTGAATGAATTCCAAAGCTTATACAAAATTTTAAACATCGGAAAAAAGGGCTTTGAGCTTCCTGTGGTGGCACACCTGAGAATATACAGCTATTTCAATAAACGTTGTCGGCAAAAGCCTACGCGACTCGCCCGAAAGGAAGCATGGGTAGACATGACTAAAGCTATAAAACCACACAAATATCCACACCATAGTTCAACTTCAGCTTGCCATGACCTAATACATCAAAGAGCTTCATTTGCTAATGCTAAAATCAAGACCAATGCGAAAAAGAGAGGGAAATTTTGCAACTACCCATGCTCCTTTTCGGTCTAGTCGCGTAGGCTTGCGACCTCTCATACGACAACCTTTTTTGAAATAGGTATATGTGAACTTGGTTGACTAATTCGATCGCTGAAGTGATGTAGATTTGATACACTTTGAATTTCACTCAAAGCTGCTGAAAACTGGTATTTATAGGTAAAAAAAGCCCAGCAAAAGCTTCAATTCCGAAGAGTCTGAAGTCGGAGTGAATAAATTTCCGCCAGGGTAGACGTCACACTCTTTTGTTTTGCACAAAAGACTTAGACTAACTTTTGAAACGAACAAAAGAGTGTACTGTGATGTCTATCCAGGCTTAAGTTATTTAAAGTGTTCCATGGAACTCCAAACTTTAAAATTGAATAAAAAATTCGAAATTCATTCAATTTGCGTAATGTTTTCGTACAAGTCCTTAGAAATGCTCGAACTTTTCGTTAAAAAGGGAAATAGCAGGGCAGGGCCGTAGCCACCGGTACTGTTAGTCAGGTTTCAACCGGACCAACTTTTACCGTTAGAACCAATGTCATTGCAGTTTTGGAGCATGAATTCGTGTAGGAAAACGAAAAAACCGGACCAACTTTTAAAAACCGTACCAATGTTTAAATGGTGGCTACAGCCCTGCAGGGGGTTAGGTGCACTTTAACCACTATACTACTGAGCTAAATGATGGAATCTTCTCAACAACAAAATCTTTTGTGTGTTATCATGAAGTTTGTTAGTGTTTCTCTGAATAGAATTGAAAAACAATTATCTAAGGTTTCCTCATCTAGGAATTCGGTAACACTGATCTAATTAGTGATTGTCTATTTGAATCGCTTTTGTGTGAAAACCTTCTCAAACATATAATAAGCACCTGATTGATCCTACTGTGTTCATATATGCGTTCTTAAAAATAGATTATTTAAATAACTAATAATTAATAGCTAATCAATTAGAGAACAATAAAAACCTAATAAATTGTATCTTAAATAGTCAATCCTAATCAGCCTAATGTTCACGTTTGTTCAAAAGTGTCTGAAACTTGAAGATTCTTGCAATGTGGTGTCCCTTCAACAATGTCTGTATCTTGAACGTTCACTGAGATCGTTACCAATTCAAAAATAAAGGAAACTAATCTTCATATGTATCTATGTAGATAATTGCTATATTAAGCTTAGCGATATGTATCAACTACAGGTCCTCAAAGGAAGCCCTAATCAGACTAATAAGATCGTTGCCAATTCAAAATAAAGGAAGCCGATATTAATCCTAATATGTGTTTATATATGTATATTTTTTTTAAAAAAAGGAGATTATTCTAATTAAATAACTACAAAAAACTAATTAATTGAAAAGTAACAAAAAAAGAAACAGTCAAACCCAGTGTGCTAGGGCTCTGTCATTTTGGTATTCTGGCTTAGGTAGTTTTACAGGCCAATACCCGGGGGGGGGGGGGGATACTCCCCTATATTCGCTATACGGGTACGTGCCGCCAAACAGGGTAGGGTTTTCAGCGATTTTACTCTGGAACAGGGTATATAAAAATCGTAATTACTCTCTGGAACAGGGTATCTATTTAACAAAGCTCATCTAAAAGGCCGGGCTAAAAGGGGTAACGACGCGTCAACTTGGCCGGAAACAATGAAATTAGGCAGGCATTTACTCTGGAACAGGGTATCAATTTTGGAAATTTTGCTCTGGAACAGGTTTAGGGTTCGAGGGGCTCAGCGGCACATCCCTACCCAAAACTGGAAGGAGTACCCCCCCGGGGGCCAATATCAAGGCGGAATGGTTTCTAGTTAAGATCCTATGTATGTCCTATCATATCCTATCATATCTATCAGGTTATTTTATTATTATTATCGATATCACACTAGCCACAAGGCTAGTGGGAGGGATTTTAAGCCCAAAAGTGGCTTCCGACAACCAGGCTTACCTGGCTGGTTGTCGGAAGCCACTTTTGGGTTTAAAATAATAATAATAACAATAATAATAATAGCAAATTATTATCATCATCATCATCATCATCATCATCATCATCATCATCATCATCATTATTATTATTATTATTATTATTATTATTGTTGTTGTTGTTGTTGTTGTTTTTTGTGTTGTTGTTGTTGTTATTGATGAACTTATCATCAACTTTGCCCTGTGAATTAGGCATACCTTACGGAAACTAACCGGTCGACTTTGCTCATGTAGAGTGGATCTTGTATCAAGTGGGAAACAGTTCGCATGGTAAAATGTCCACGTACCGTATTATATATAAGTGTACTATACCATAACATCGATCTTATTAAATAACAAGAAACCATCACAGGTTTATAGGCTCCTCATTAGGTCGATTTTTATACAGAATCCGCGTGGCCGTCCCGTATTTCCGTAACGCAAGTTCATTTCAACGCAAAATAATATAAAAATTTTAGTATCGTATTAGAGTGTTCAATGCAAACGAATAAATACTGAAGGTTAGCCTCCTCCGCAGGCAACCTTTTGAATTAGGGAATTAGGCTTGAATTGGCTTCCTGTGCAAAAATTGAGGAAGAAAAAGACTAGGGACGAAAAGGGGGAGGAAAAAAGAAGAAGGGGCCACTTTTACCCACCCCCATTTCGTGCCAGTCCTCTCAGAGATCCCACAGGAAACCCAAAAGCAGCAATAAAACTCAAAAGAGTTGCCTGCGGAGGAGGCTAACTGAAGGTTATCTTTAATGAATATAGATTAGTGCTCTCCCCGCCGACGGTAGTCACTGGGGAAAGGGGTGCGTCGAAATCTTATGATCAGAGTTTCATCAAAACTGATAATTTAATTTTTGATATTGATCACAAGACAATGAGCGGGAAATTTTAGTTGCAATCAGGATATGTTATTTTTACGTTTCAAGTTAGAAATGCGTTCAAACCAAAGCTAAGTCCTAAAGTTATTAGTTATTTTAGTAAACAAGAATTTTAAAACTATAATGTTATGCGCCCTTTCAAAAGTGAAACAATTGATAACCGGCTATTGATAACACAAGTTAACCATGAAATAAGCACATTATTTACCAACCCCTGCCACGAAACGTACAGAAATAAAAGGAAAAAAAGTAATGCGATGTAAAGTTCTCGGTAAGTCATAGGTATATATTTTATCAAAAAGTTTGTTTGGTTTATTCATTTTATTTTGTAGTTAAAAGCGTTGTCGCAAATTTTAGTCGATCGCGCGCGCAGTATATTAAGGCTTGGGTTTTCATCGATTTGTATGAATTTTAGGTTTTATGAATCTCACGACTTATCCAATGTGGAAATCTCCATATTTTGGTAATTTCAATTTAATATCCATCGACTGAAATTTTTTCCATGAGTATTGACTTTTGTTGGAGTGTCACGTGACTTGCTGGACCATGTTTTTCACTGAAAAATTTCAATTAGAAATGGGGTGCACAACAAACATTTCAATATTTATGAATTGCATATTTTCTTTTTTCTTTCGGAAAGACTCAGCCTTTTTCATTTGGAGAAATAGCTCACATAAAAAGTTATTTAGGAAAATAGGTCACGTGACCTAATTTGCATATATATTTTTCTGAAATATCTCCTTTCTCAACATCGATAGACCACATGCAACTAATTCATATATGTGCTCTAAGTACCTTTAAAACGATGTGAATTTCAGCTTCATTTAATGAGGCTTTGTACTCCCCATTTTCAAAAAACCGTTTTTGCTGCATTAAAGTCACGTGACCAAGAAAATGCAAAATACTTGGTCTCAATCTGTCACATTTTTTGATCTACAGCCCCCATAAATATATTGATGCAATATCTGTAAAAGCAAGAGAATTATTTAAGAAACAAAATTCTTTGACCATATCACTAAGTTCTCTTCACCACTATTATTTGTTACTGATAAACACAGTATCTTTGCAAGACTTTGTGATGCCTGAACTCATACAACCCTGAATCTGAGTGACAAAATAGGAACGAGAAAACGAGAACCTTCTTCTCAAAGCCTGCTGATTCAGGGTCCGAGAGGAAAACGAAAGCGAGAAGGAAAGAAAGAACAACCACGTGCACGGCATGAATAGGAGGTTTCAGGGTCTTAGCAATTAATAGTGATATAATAACATATTATTAAACTATTTGGTAAAAACAATTCAATACATGCTGAGTTAGATAGGTGTAACTCAGATCAGTACAGTCTCGTTTGATTGGTGAATTTTGATACCAAAGGTATATGTACGTGGTATATATATTTGATCAGCACGTACTTATTTTACACTCTATTTCTGGATGGGAACCCTGTCTTCGAGAGTGGACGTGCTCATCCTCGTGAACGGAGCAGGAAGGGGAAACGGACGCCCCTTTTCGTGGGATCATGCTAAATTTTACCACAATCAATCAGTTTCTCGCTTTCTGATTGGTCGAGAACTGTGGTAAATAAGAGTCCATACCAACGATTTGCGTCATCGTTTTGATTTTGCGCGCGCTTGCTCTCGAGCCATTTTGACGAGAAATTACTCCTCCAATTTGTGGTAAAAAACAAATTTACAATAGCTTTCCGTGATATGGATTCTTATTTACCAACATTTTACGCCAACACATGGTCAATATGCTATGCGGGACTCGCGAGGCGTAGCTCTGTGTTTTATCCCTACTACATAACACGTGCACTATACACTCAACTTGCACTAGAAACGTGCATATTTAACGCTGCGTTGGTAAAACTGGTCTGCCTAGAAGGAGCTAGAAGTACGTGTGCCCTGACGTTTATAGTAAAAATATCATACTTTGGGCGCTAGTTAATGATTAAAACTAAGGAAGACGATTTCTTGTTAAGGAGAAAATTGCTCATTTTCTCTCATAAAGTTTATTATGACATCTTTCGCATCAGTTACCGTCTGCTATGTTCCGGACCGCGCCGTTTGAGAAATGGCTAATTTTCCCGCCCTGACTTTCTATTGACGTTACTGCTTGTAGATGTTTTCCTTCACCAGTGTATTACGCAGATCGGGAGATCCAGATAAAAAATTCTAGCTAATTACACTCTGACTCACAGATTTATTGGCTATTTTGACGTTAATAGTGACGAGAAGATAAAATCAGTTGGACAAAGTGGGCGTTGTTATCGTCCTCAGAGATGTATAAATCATGTTTACTTGTAGTTTCGTCTAGAAAATCAACCGAAAGTCGTTCGTACCTAGATCATTACAACGTGGCCTGAAACGAGGTAGGTGAGGGATAGATATTGAAATAGATTTGATAAATTGAAGCACAACTAATTTGAAAAACTAACAAATATTTATGCCATATATTCCATACAAGTAAAATCAATACAATTCTTAAGTAAGCCGCTAAAATATGCGTTCTCTTGGCCAAAAAATTACATGGTTTTTTAGATTTTGATTGTTGGTTTTACAACTAAAATCGGTTAAGTAAATATACATATCAGTCAAAAGATAGCAAATCATCAAAATAATAGTCCTAAAACAATCATGATAATACAAAAAAAAGGATGTTTTGCAGTTCGGACCCGACTAGCATTGTGTTTGGTCTAAACCACAAGTATATATCTTTTTATATTTTAATTGTATTTCCTGTTCAAAATCCCGACAGTGCATGCTCGAGAAATTTCTTCTTTTTTCCTGAAAGACTTAAAAGCCTAAGCTCGTTTTTCATTCAGTCTAGTTCATTTGACGCAATGTGTTCTGGAACAAGTCGACAACGCAAAATCTTCCAAAATCTTACTGAGCATGTGAAGTAAGGCCGGCTCACCTTAGGGTCTGAACTTTGACCATTTAGCTATTAGGCCCGCATTAACTTTAGTGGTAAGGAAGAGGTCTTGCAGGTTGACTATCCGCCTGGAACCTGTATGAACTTTCTGTCAGTATACGTAAGTTGACAATGAAATACAATCCTGGTAATTTACAATACAGTTGTTATCGTACCCTCCCAGACCAGTCAGTGCGGGAAGATACCATATCAAACACTAAGGAAATCCTCTTTTAACATCCTTAATTTTCAGTTTCATTTAATTAAATTGAAAATACAAAACTATATTATATTGACATTCCTGATATGGTAATAACGTCTTACCGACACGAACTATAAAAGCCGACTAACTTGCTTTCTTGGTTGGGATTAATCTGACAAAATGTCAGACTTAGATATATAGTCTTGCTAATAATAGATCTCTTACTGAAAGAGATGAAAACCACGAAAATAAATCGCCGTAGGACAACTAAAGATAAGGACTTCATTTTACTTCAAGGCTTCCTTTTACCTTTCGTCTAATATTTCCTTTGTGGACTAATAGACCTTTTTGTTGATACCGCTGTAAAGTTAGACAACAGACACACTGGCGCAGGGTTAGCCTCGAGTCAAGGTAAATTATTCGAAAATACCAGCGAGAAAAGCAAAATATTTTGACTAATAACAATACAAATATCGATATTTAATCCCATGGGTCTTTCCTGAAAAGGAGGCTAAGGGGCTGTTTATATGGAGGCGAGCCAGCCCGGTAAGCGGGCTGACTTCTTTTGTTTTCTTTTCCCTGGCCTGGGGCCACAGAACAAAAGAAGTCAGCCCGCTTACCGGGCTGGCTCGCCTCCATATAAACAACTCCTAACCCTGCATAAATGCGCCTTTTGTCAAGAAGCTCAGCGGACTCTAGCACATGGAAACTGGACTATTCAGTTTGACGACCGAAAATTCGTGTGTAAGGTACTCATATTTGAAAGACGTTAAAACTTACAATTCAGAGTATCAAAAGTCGACGTGCGTGTATAGCATGGTTTCTATCTTTAACCACTTGATGCAATCGCAAATTGCGTGAAAGGATAAGATCTTTTTCCAGTCAAATAATTCATACATCACGATCCATTTCCTTCTCCTTGACTAGTTTTTGACTCAGTTTTTTTATTGGGCCAAGACTTCGAAGACAACAGCGGAAATTGGACCAGGAGTGCACTTACTTGATTCAAGATTAAAATCCGGCGATAAAAACTATAAAAGATCGAAAAGATCGAAAGATAAAAGTCGAAACGTTGGTTTCGTTTTTATCATGTTTGGCTGAACTCGGCTTTTACTCATAATTTTCCTTTCACTATATGAATGCACTGGAAATTCAAACCATCGAGGTTTCAAAGATTTGCAGCGCTTGATCAGGAGACGTTTGAACAAAGGTAAAGGTGATAATTAAATCTTGCACAATCTGGCTAGGAAAGACATTAATTTTTAATTACACTTTGATTAACCACTGTCTATCTTTACAATCAAGTGCCTTCTACAAATACATGCACAAATGAAAAGTTAGATTTTTTTAGTTATAAAGCTAAGCACGGCAATCTCCTTAGACGACCCCAGCGGGAGAAATAATTGTTCACAATTGATTCATCTTTTTCTATTCTTCCTTTTCTTCGTTTCCTTCTTCCTTCTTAGTTCTTTTTTCTTTTCTTTGATCCTTTTGCTTGTTTATTCGTTTGTTATATATATTTTTTAGTTAGCTTGGTATACTCTATTCAGGGACGGATCTAGAACTATCTTCAGTAGGGGGTACACCATCATATAATAAATTGGAAACCGCACAGAGGATATTTTTAAAAAATATTGAGAAAAAGGACTCAAAGTCGTCTCAGGAGGGAGTGCGCACCCGTGCATCCCTCCCGCCCTAAATCCGCCGCTGTGTATTGTCTTAAAAATGTGAAAAAGATTCATTTAAAGCAAAGCCTGTAACGCGTGAGAACATATTAGGCAAATAGGACAATGTTTTACACTGGACTGCAGTTTTATGACTGACGGGTGAATATTTAATTTATCTTTCAAAATAAAAAGGAAAATTAAAAACGGTTTTACTCACAGCACGTCCACCTCTATGTTATCTTAGCATTTAATACAAATTGAAGAACTTAGTCATTCAAAAATGCCATATCGATCAGCATTAGCTTTTTCACTTGAATGTCAGCTCAGTATGGTACATATCTTGTCCCTGTCTGCTTAAAGGATCATCTATAAGCATAAGTTCAATAAGGTTTTTGAGAGCAAAATGATGTTATCTGTGTTTGCCAATAACCTACAAACAAACAAATCAGTCATCTGCCATTTTCCGCTCACGCTGAAGACGCGGTCGTCGATCAGCACGATTTCTTGAAGTGCTTTTCGTAGTTAAGCGAGTTCTGCACGTTCATTTAGTTGATGGTATCGCTACCGAATAGTGATGACGTAGGCTTTTCCTGTTGGTAATCCGCTGGCCTGATCTCTATTGGTTGTACAGATCAAAACAAACCCATTGCTTTTGAAATTACCTTCATTAGAGGCAATAAACTGATAAGGCCAAAACAAACAGGACGGTAGGTCATTAAATTGATCAGATGTTGATCTTTCCAATCCAACACCCGTAGGGTTAACCATACGATCGACAACTGATTGTTCGTACGTTCGTATACATAGATGCTAGCTAACGGAAAACAACTTGAAAATATTGATTGATTCCAACTTTTGTAGTTTACAAGATCACACTTTACCCTCTGGATAAAGTGATGTCGCTATTGAGTCCAGCTGATTAATTCTGACGTTACTGAATACTTTGTTCAGGGTTTTTTTTTGTGCCATTAATGAAGAGATCGATGGAAAGCCGATAGAAGGACTTAGCCTATAAAACCTTCTACAGAGATCAGTAACTATATTCATTCTTATTTCATAGAATCAACTTAAGCTCAAAAGATAATTCTGGACCTTTGTTTCATATGCAGTTCAGTTGCAATTCATTTAAGAGATTGATCAATTCTATAATTAACAAATTTAGATTGCATGTCTTACTAAATCTATATATCGAAAAAGTGCTTAAATGCACTAAGACTCTCCGATATTGACTGACATTGTTGTCGGAAGGAGATTCACCTGAGTAAAAACAAAAAGCTAAATATAATACCTTTAGTGTCAAATTAATCTGAAGTATTGTTCTTTCTTATGTCATGACGAACTAAGTAAAGCTTTAGTGAATGTTATTATCCTAGAGTATATAAAGCTGCTGTATAAGTCTGGTGGTCGAATAATTGAATGCCAAGCAAAGCGCACGCGCCCTTTTCTTACTACGAGAAGTCAAGCACGGTGAGTTAGCGGTGTATTCTCTTTCAGTTATATCAGTTCCTTCCTTGAATGCCTGATATGCAGTAACGTAATTAACCGCCTTCGTGCAGTAATTAGGCCAAGTAGAGTACTTAGGAACATGATACTATCAAACCACTTTACAAAAATGCGTGATATCCAAACAACTGACTAAAAATGTTTGCGTGGTAACGCTTTTAACTTAAACTTGAAAATGAGTCGTGCAGAATTACCACAGGGAACTTCTCCATATAGCGAAAATCTGATTTTTAACTTCATTTGATATCTACCGTGTAAAAGATGGCAAAAACAAATCACCCAACGGGAAAACAGCGAAATGGTTAAAGCTCTCACGACAAAGGGGAATACTTTGTGGCGTAAAATGGTCAGTTGTAAAAGTTTAAGACCAATTCCAGGGAATCCAAAAATAACACGGACCTTTTCGAGAAAAACAATTAAGTGAACTCGTGGATATGCTCCACGGATAGATTAATCCGTAACGACACAGTATTAAATCCGATAGTCAAAAGAAATGCTATGGCGGCCATCTTTACGTTATAAAATTATTCATCAAATAGAAAATGAGTACTGAATTGTTCCCGTCAGTCCACAAATATTGCTGACAAAAATTACACCTTTGACTATATATTTAACTATATATATATTTTTATGTATTCTATGTGAACACAGCTGTTTTGACATTGAGCTAAGTAGCTCCATAACTGCAATAGGTTCAGTTCAGTTTGTCTTTGCTGAGAGAAGAACTTGGATTTGCCTTACAAGTCTTACAAGAACTATCAAATGAATTTGCCTTCACCTTAAACAACGTTTATGATGCACCTGATTAAATGAAGATGCTTTATTGGATGGTCTCTGTAGAACTTTTGATTTTCAACAAACGGCATAATACTCATACGCATTATTACAATGAAATTGACAAATAAATATAATAAATTATATAACCTTTATATAAATCACTTTTTCATGCTAAAATGTCATGATAACAACGCCGAAAAGAAGCTTTGAAAGTTGTAGGAAGATAGATAATTCTGGAACTTAGATCTGTTTTCCACGAAGTTTTGATCATCAAATTCATCAAGCACCAGGTGTAATTGGTATAACCACGTCACTAAGGTCACGTGACTAGCGACGACACTTAAGACGCCTTCCCACGCATGAGAACTGAAGCACCTGATGAATATGCAGCAGTGCGTCGAAAATGGCATACGAGTTCAAAATTATGTTTATTTGTAAAGTATATTAAAGGCACGCCTAGAAGAGTTATCTTCCCAAAAAACATTTCAAAACACATTTCCATGGTTTTTTTTGTTTTCAAATCAGTGGTTTTCTGTCTTAATGTAAACATTTGGCAGAAGGTTTGAGAGAATCCTAAAGAAGAATTATGGCAAAGCATAAATAGCAGTGATGAGATAGATAGGTAGCATGATAGATAGCATGTGTACATGTGATTCTGCTGCGCGGGTCTTGAATCTAAGTCTTTTGCTATTGCTGTGAGAAAATTTTTATATGATGATAATTTTTGCTCCTGACTCGTGTAGCTTTTAATTCAAACGCCATTTATTTAAAACATAAAACAAGCTATGTGTAATAAAAGTTATATAAATAAACTTGTACTTCGACAGATAATTAGCGAGATAGACAATCAATGCTGCCGTAAGTTATATATTGTGACGTAAATTGATAATTTTTACTTTTGCCGTGGGTAAAAATAAAAATTTTTGAAAACTACCCTTAGGGTTTATCAACGGTCCATCTACTCTTGAGATATAATTGATATAATTAATAAAAATGATATAATAAATTTTTGTTTAGAAATACGGTTAGAGGAATTGATGAGTCGTAGTTAACTAGATTTAATATGCTAATGACGCATGTGTCCTTTTCTGCAGTGCACTGAAGTCTTTCTCTCGTCGTGGGTAATCTGTCGGCGACAGTTATTGTTTTTGGTGTGACTGTACATCATATTATTGCTAAAGAATCCAGCTACTAAACTTGAAAACATAAGTTCGATCGCAAAGCGATTCGCCAGCTTTTGGTAAGTTACATTTATATATATATATCAGTTTTGTATCCATTTATATGTATGTATGTATGTATGTCTCAATAGAGTATGTATGTATGCGTGTATGTCACGGTTTATATTGAAAACCATTTTTTTAAAAGAGATGAGTCCAATTAGGATAGCATAATTATCATGCTGTTAGACAAAACCTTGAAGTCAACTATGCACATACTCTGTATAGAAGCTCTTTGCCTGTGATTATAAAGTTTCATCTATAAAAGAGAAGCTCTTCTCGTGATTGATGTACCCCTCCCTCCTCCCCCGCATTGGAGTGCCATGTGTTCCCATTTACGGAATTAATACTACCTTTCATGTATCAAAAACTGAAAAAAATATAAAAAGCTTGGTTGGAGAGATAAGATAAAAGAACAACAAGGAAAAAGTACTCAAATCATGAACAAGTGTAGCTGTTACGTGTAATTTTTAGTACAAAGACGCAACATGTTAAAGCGTTTTGACGACAAAAACATTTCTAGAAAGAGAGAGAAATTAAATTAGGTTATACATTTAGGAATTAGCACTAATGTTTAAAAAGCCAATTAAAGCTTTATTGAATCATGTTACAGAACAAGGACAACCGCAAGTATTCAACCATCATATGTACCCTTGTACAAAATGCGGTGTTTCGTAATTTTCTAAACAAATAGGGAGCTTAGCCATGAGACGCTTTTGTCAACACGGACGTCACGTGTACGTTTTTGATCGTGCGCACGCCGTCATAGATGAGGTTCCCGTTCTTGCTAGAACGTCAGTTGAGGGTTTCTCACGTTCTAGATTTCATCTATGACGGCGCGCACATGCACGCGTGACGTCCGTGTTGACAAAAAACGTCTCGTGCTTTAGCTTCCTATTTTACATCGGATAAAAGACGGTGTCTTGGTGCTTGTTACTGAATGCATACAGTATTACGGAGCTTAAGCACGAGACGTCAAGACGGACGTGAAGCGTACGTTTTTGTTCGTGTGCGCGCCGTCATAGATGGAATCTAGAACATGCGCAAGTTTCAACTGACGTTCCAGCGACAACTGGATCCTCATTTATGACGACATGCACACGATCAAAAACGTGCACGTGACGTCCGCGTTGACAAAAACACCTGGTACTTAAGCTCCCTAATTATCTTACACCTGGAACGTAGACTTGATCTTGAGAAAAATGAAACTGGTGATTTAAGAACTATTAAAACAACGCTACTACTATATAATGTAGTTAAAAAAAGTATCGGAAAAATTCAAAATAATTATTCAAGAATTCATAAGCCAAAGAAGGCCAATGGCAAGTCTTTACAATAACATATAGTGTCTTGGTATTATACTGATTTCTCTTAACACTACTTATTCACTACGTTCAATACTAAATTAACAGAAGGATAGTTTAAATTCTTGGAAAAATTGTCTGCACTTATTGATTTGGATTTACGAGTCACACGTAGCCGACACTAGTGAAAAACGTCTGCGCATGCTCGTAGTCACGTCTTCGTTCTTTTGTAAACTTATGCAAATTTCGCTTTTACGCTTGCCTTCAACAGTGGTTTTCACAAAATGTCCAAACTTAAGGTCAATTCTTGAAACGTAGTGCCAGTATTCACATAATCTCTTCATTAATGCAATATCTTTGCCTCACAAAAGTATATACAAGAGAAATTTTATGTATACACCGAGAACACGAGCAATTCATTTCAAGCTAAAACTCACACATTTCTTAAGAAAACATCATAATATGCACGCATGCGCAGACGTTTTTCACTAGTGTCCACTTAGCCGAATCATAGTTAATAGAGGGGAATGGTTAGGAAGCCTTTTGTTACATTTCTTTGTTCTAGTCTGGATGTTGAACTGGTCTTGACCGTGCACAAAGTTTGTTTAAATTCATTAGAAAATGGCTATATGAATGAACCGAAATGTTGTCTATTGAATTATTTATTGAAATATTCTAATATAATTAATTTTGAACTAGAATACATCGAACAAGCAGCGGAAAAGAAACATTTGGGTTCAGTTGCTCAACCATGGCAATTAAGGCGAAACAATGAAAAAATAAAAGATTTGTGCACGGTCACGGTTGAAAAAAATGAACAAAGACATATAACAAAAGGCTTCCTAACCAACCAGTCCCCTCTATTAACTATGGCCGAATCACGTACTTAAGTACGCTCTGTGAAATGAAGAGCCTGTTCTTTGTCTTCTTTGTTAGAAGTGAACCCCAATGATAACCAATTTTTAGATTGTTTTTCATCCTTTGAAAAAACGCGAATTTCGTGCTGCCGCTGAAAAAATACTAAATTCAGTTCCTGACGTTTTTGATTACGTATATTACAAACTAAGGGAAACTGACGCCATCAATAACCTCTAATGGTACGTCAAAAAACATATTTTTTTGTGACAAAATCGCATTGCGAGGGAAACTCTTTCGAAACAATTCATTATCATGCCCGTCGCTTGGGGTGGTGCGAAGGTTCGAACGAGCCACAGAAAATAGCCGCTTAGCTTAGGCTACTAGTACTTTTCCTTTCTAAATCCCTCAGTAGACCAGTTAGCCTGGCTGTGTTCTACCGGATAGCGCGGAAGGGGCCGAAATCTCCATCCTATACGTAACGTGACGATTCAAAGATTTGTTTCCATGCATGGGCCGATTTTTGGGTTTTTTTGCATATAATTAGCATACTAAACGGCTTTCCCTTATCCCAGTAGAATATGGTGGAAATCGAACGTCCCCTATCAATATGCTTGCGATGATCCTGATTATTACAAAAGTGAAAATAATTGTATAAAATTGGGTATATTTTAGGGTCAAGTTCGCTTTTAAGGGTTATTAATATGAACATCAATTATTTGTAATTTATTTGACACGGATTTATGTTCGCTACATTATATATATGGACTTGCATTTTCTTTCAGAAATCGCTTAATTTTATATTGTCTTAGTATACTTATCCTATTCCTGCTCCCTTCGATTCCTTCCTTGGAAATTTAAGATTTCTAAGCGTAATGAAATCGTGCTATTTCGAAAAAAGGTAAGGTGAGCTTAGCGAGCAAATGGATATGTAAACGATTAGTTTCAGATTGAGACATCTTACTTAATAAAAGTCTATTGTATTGCTTTATCATCTGAGATATAATATTTTTCAATTGCCTAGTTTCCACATTTTGTAGAGGTGTTATCAATATAAATGTACGCCGGTAGTTATCAAAAAGATATATATACAGACAATACGATTCCAAATGTACATCTAAACGAGTAGCTAGACAAAACAGGAGACACTGCAATCAGTTTCTAAACCTTTTTGAGTGTGTGTCGGCGAAAATGAATCTCTCTGCGGGATACAATGCCTAAAATGCGTATTTAGGCCTTTTTAGAGACTCATTCAGTGGCAGAGCTATGAAGATTCTCGCCATTTTTATTATTCTTTTATTATGAGTGTACGAGGGAGACTCTGACTTTACAATAAACAATTTAGCTGAATAGTACGTGACACCAGTAAAACCAACATTATCGATCGCTAGTCGTTTCTTTTCCTTTCCTTTTTGGTTTCCCTTCCTTTCTTTATTTGCCTTGTTTTCCTTTGAAGTGTTGTCTGCTTTTTTCTTTTCTTTTTTTCAAAGATCCTTCTAGCATCTTTGCCTTGAGTGAAATCAAGATTTGAAATAAACCAAAGAAGTCGAATGGAACCTGATAAACAGCCGGTGCAGACTACTACGTCAATTCTTGTGTTTGGTAACAAAATCTGGCCTTATGCTGATATATTTCTTATCCTAATGACGCCAAACAGGACTTCCTGATCAAAGGTTCCTAATTCGTTTTGTTAGTGGTCGATCGAAGAGAAGAACGCGTTTGTATGGAATGATTCTTTATCGCAAAATCTGATTTTTTTGATTGTCTATATCTATCCTCCAAAATTAATCTTGCTTCGGGCAGCAACAGTATTGTACTGAGAGGACAGCAAAAATGTTTAATATGTCTATCAAATTCGTGTGAAGTCTTATTCTAATCATTTCTATAGCGCACCAGATCAATGCAGCAAAAACATGAAAAAGGTAGGGAGAATTTATTCCAAGAATTAAATGTAAATAACGAAATACAATATGTATTGATCCTATCAACGACGGAAAAAGTAAAAGCGATCAAATTTTTCGAGAAGAAATTCTCCACGTACAAAGTCCTGAATGCACGTTTATATCGTTAGGAAATACGAATCTCCGGCAGCCAATCAAATTACGTCATGAGATAAACGCTGTTTGTTATAAAAATGCATTGACTTAAAGAGCATCTCAAAAAATCTAAACTTTTAAGAAGATTAAAAGGACAAGGAAAAAAAAACACATTTGACAAAAAGGTAAGGACTTCGTATCCTTTGTAAAAAAACGAATACAATTGCAATTCTGATACCAAACGGAAAATTGAGAAAAACGAGATTCCGCCAAAGTTGTAAACTGACGGAGGTTTAGTGAGGTCCTTTGAACGAGGAGCCGGTTGGAAATTTCTTGATAGATCAATTAGTCATAGACGAGACAATTCTGTTTTTATTTACCCCTATAGCCGCATCTGGTTTATTAATGTTCTCTAACGTAAATAACATTATCTTTACTATAGTTGTTCCTATACACTGCAAAATATTTTGAATTCTGGAATGGTGGACCGCTGTGGGGTTGAGTAGTTCCGTTGCACTCCATATAGTATTAATTCTAGAGACCGGTTGTTTTATCAAAAACAAAAACATCCCTGCGGAGAAATTGCTTATCTTGCTAATTTAAAAGTCAATAAACAAGTCATTTATTATACCCAACTTAAAGGTAACTCATGAGCACAAACACTTCATTTTCTCAACAGATATGGAACACAACACGACAAACGACACTCAAATATACATCGATTCTGGTGAAGTGACAGACGCTGAGAAGGTCTTTACTACTGTGGCCTACATTATTGTCTTTCCTGCTGCTATTGCAGGGAACGTCTTAGCTATCTACATTGTCTTCAGAAAAAGATACATGAGATCGGTGACCAACCTTCTGCTTGTGAACATGTTCATGGGTAATCTTTTAATCGCTTTGGTCGCCATGCCATACTCAGTCGCTTACATGTACGTTCAAAATATTTGGATCGGAGGTACAGTTGGCTCCATGACTTGTAAATTCGTTCACTTTGCGTATGTACTTCCAATCGCTGCGTCCATCTTTGCCCTTTTTCTCTCATCTATAGACAGATACTTTGCTGTGGTTTACCCATTCAAGCAGTTGCACTTCATAAGGAACGCCAAAGCAAGTACTAGCTTCATTTGGGTGTCATCGTTCCTTTGCATGTCTCCATACTTGTATGCGTTTTCTTCAAAACTGATGCGCGATGGGAATTATTATTGCATCATTGATTGGTCACCCTTGGATACTATGACGGCGTCGAAGGTCTTCTATGTCGCTATTTTCCTTCTGTTTTACATCATTCCTCTCGTCGTCATGGCTTCTCTTTATCTGATGATTGGATTAAAACTTTGGAAGAGAAAGATTCCTGGGAACGTTCTCCTCAACGCCACTCGTGCTGCAGACAAGGCCAAAAAGAAAGTAGTCAAGATGTTGATTATTGTTGTGGTGGTGTTCGCGCTGACCTGGGTTCCAGCACATGCTATGCACATGATCACATACTTCAACATAGAACTGTTCGCTAAAATCCCAACATGTGTCAATGTGGTTGCTTTCTGGACCTGTCATGCAAACAGCGCAATTTCTCCGTTTCTCTTTCTCATACTGAGTGAGAAGTTTCGTAGCAGTTTGCTGTCGATATTCAAGGATAGTTCTAAGAGGGGAAAGAGACCTGGTATGACTTTGTCTTCCAAAGTCATTTCCATTAGCCGGAACAACAGTGCTGTATCGAGATCCAGCCGACGATCGAGCGCCAAGAAAGATTTGGAAACAACATTGCTGTAGAATGTAAACATGTGCTGTAAATGTGCTGTAGAGTGTCGCGCAAGCTGAGATCAACAACACTACACTGACGTTACAAAAAGATCATTTGCAGATATAATGGTAGCTTTTCTTACATGCGGATCAGATAAGGACTTGGCTACACAAGAAAGAACTAGTGATTGTAGAAATCGTGAGTACATAAGGAAGTTATCCAAAACTGAAGAAAGTATGAGAAACATCCATGTCTTAATCGAATATTCCACATAATTAATGCTGTAAATTCCACTTTGCCAAAACAGCACTGCATCGAGATATCCGGCTTGCAATCAGTCGAAAGCCAAGAGCATTTCTACAAAAGGAGGTACAAATTAACAATGCGTTTCTGCCCGTAGTCCCTACTAGACTATGCACAAAGACGGCCTAAAGACTGCATACACATTGTATCAGGAAAGCCAAAGAATTTACTCAGCACATAAGTTACAAGTCAAATGTCCAGCACAATTGTTTGAACTGAAACGACATATTTATGTCGATATCTTTGTGCGCACTAATTTTGTACTGTGCGTCATCCACAACGCACAAATTTGGATAGACCACAACATATGATGCATGATTCATCACGATAAAAGAAGCAATTCGACTTCATGTGTACACATTGTGGAAGAGATAGTTAGTTCGTTCTAGCCAACGCTGTAACGTACCCCTATTAAAGCCTAAAGCATGGCGAAATAGTCTTGAGGCTATTGTTTTTTCTCTTGCGCCGAATCCGCTCGTCACAGAACAAAAGAGAAAATAATACTTTGCTTGAAGACTGAAAATAATAGCCTTTAATACTAAGGGTACCGTTCATTCTGAATTTCATGTGCAGTAAAATGATGTATGTATACAGTCGATTGATAAAACAATAGATTGATGTAGATAATAGATTGATAAAGAGTGAAGAAGGCTTTGTAGTTCAAACCAAAACGATTCTCACTAAGGGGGAGGGACAGACATCCCGTTATCCTCAGGAGGGCTAGTAAAAGCCCTGACGCCGCTCCCTAACTCGGCTTCGGGGACATCAACGACCAGTATCCTTCATATGCATTGCCATAATATTAATCAACAGACTGAGTAATATATATAATACTGCTTATGTTTTTCACGCGCGTCTCTGGATAAATGCGCTACTATATATGACACGAGATTAAACGCGCGCGCTGATTGGCTGGAGACCGTGTTTATACCATTTATGCATAATTTATATCAATATAGAACGATCGCGTATGTCTCTTTACTTAAGAGAAACACTTTACACCCCTCCTCGTGTTTATATTACAGTAAAGAGTCATACTTAAGCAAACTGTATTTTATTCTCAGTGCTACATTTGTCTCAGACGCGAGAAAAATCATTTCTCTAGATTTAGATAAGATGATAAGATTAGATTTACGATGAATTTCGAAAGTTTATATAAACATCACAGCACTGACACGCTCACAACACGGTGCGAATTCCATGCTTTCGTATTCGACGATTCAAAAAATTCAGTCTTGCATAGTTTATGTGTTTATCTAAATCTTATAGTTATACGAGCCATGTACAGAGTAATTAATAAGAGATCGGTTTGACTTTTGAAAAAAATATGATGCAGTCTATTCGCCGTTGAATCTATGGCAGTTCATGTCAGAAACATGCGCAGTAAACCATAGGAGTGCACCAAAGCATCCCACACGTGTAAAAGTATGTTTAGGTCATATGCATTGGGTATCAACTGTGTACTATCGGTTCACTGACTTGCAATTTCAATGCGAGGTTAATATACATTAGTATGCAAGGGGAATATGCCATATTCCCCTTAATTTGCACACTGATATATATTCCACTTGCATTGAAATTAGCTTTTTGTTCTAGCAGGGTTATGCCATATATTCAACTGCGGAGAACAAAGAAAACCGAACCAATGTGAAAATAAGTAGAATTTATTCAACGTTAATAAAACAGGGAGTGGCCGCCCAGTCTCCCTTGTGTTCATGGTAGAATCGTAAATTTGTAAACTTGTCACAATATTCGTATATAATTAGAAACAAGGAACAGATTATCTATAGTTTGTTGCTATGCAGCTATTTTGTGTTAAGAAAATAGAAAAGAAAAGAAACGAAAAATATATTAACAAATACAGGTAAAAAGCAATAGTAAAAATGATAGTAACAAATAGTAACAAAAATCTAAAATCTTCTACCAGTGGTGGGTGTACTGCCACACCCTAGTTTTGCACTCCCATGCATCTACTGAAGTATCAAAACTTTTAAAGGTCCATGTTCACCTTTGATGCTTTGCTCGATTATATTGTAGTTCAATAAACAAACGTAGAATTTTATAGTGAGGATTATTTATGCATAATTTATATTATTATAAATGATAATATGTATGTATCATAAGTGATTGAATAAGAACTATAATTTGTAAAGTAGTTTGGAAACATTGCTTGCTTGCTAGAACAATATTAGAACTGCTTGTTATTGTCTAGAAATAAAATTCGTAAAAAATGAATGCTGGAATCATATAAATTACTCTCACCATAGATCCTGCAATGCAGTACCAATCTGGACGAAAATTGGATTTGTTACCATTTACTAGGGTAGCAAATGTGGTGCAAATATGTTGTAAACCGAATGCAAATCTGGTGAATACCGTATTTGCCAATCGGATGAAAAATGGGATGAACAAATGTGGTATTTACCAGATTTGTATTCGGTTTGCAACATATTTGCACCTCATTTGCAACCCTAGTAAATGATAGCAAATCCAATATTTTGCAAGCTAAAGCTACCAAGTACTCTACAAAGTTAATTAACTTTAGGTTACATGCGCACTTAACCAGATAAATTCGGAAACGCGTCTTTTCAGTTTCTCCGTTTTCTCACCTTAGACAAAAGAGAACGCCGCTTTAGGGTGGATGAGAGGCTTTGCCGACTTTCATATCAGGCAAGGGACTGGGTACGAGTTCCTGAATTGTGCTAACCAACATAAGTTTTACATAGCAAGACGTAGCACATCAAGCTATACAAAATCCTGAAGTTTGGTGTTAATCGAGTCAATATCGAATGACTTACAGCCATTGAAATAGAATTTACAAATAATTGTATGCAGCAGACAGAAGCGGACAGTTGTCCGATAATCCATACATTGGAGTTTTTGAATGGCTGTAGGTTGTTCAATATTGACCCGATTAACACCAAACTTCAGAATTTTGTATAGCTTGACGTGCTCTGTCTGGCTATGTGGGTCTTGTGTTTATTATCGCAATTCAAAAACTCGTACCCAGTCCCTGATCGACTGCTCGATATGAAAGTCGGCAATAAAAAAATTCCTGCAATCTTCCTTGAACACATTTGTCCCCCTCACATCCATTGTTGGCCTGAAGCCAGAATGGTTAACTTTCAATTTGGAAAGAGGGTGTTCAAGACAATTTTGTCGAAAAGTTAAACTGCAATTGACAAATATATTATAATTCTTGATTGTAGAGTGATTGCAAAAACCTGTGAAATAAAAATTGAATGTTAGTGTGTAACAGTTTAATACTAATAGACAACAAAGAAAACAGTTAAGATTGTGCACTGATCTGATCCCCAGCTTTCAGCGATTTTTCGCATTTTCTGACAATTTTGCAATTTTTGCCTGTAACCTTTGCATTTTGTCGATTTAAAGAATTTTTTAAAGATTTTTCATGGGCTGTAGCCTTTGCATTTTGTCGATTTTTGTCGATTTTTGGCCATTATTGGCGGACTTTTGTTAATATGTATCATATTTAATCATTTTGCATGGCCTATAGCCTTTACATTTTATCGATTATTGGAAATTTCTCATCATTGTAAATGACCTAAAGCCTTTGCATTTTGTCGACTTTTGGCCATTTTTTTATCACTTTGCATGGCCTATAGCCTTTGCATTTTATCGATTTTTGGCCATTTTTATCATTTTGAACGGCCTATAGCCTTTGCATTTTTTTTGATTTTTGGCCATTAATTTTTGACGATTTTTGATGGGCTAAGGCCTTTGCATTTTGTCGATTTTTGGCTATTTTTGAGGATTTTTGATGGGCTATAGCCTTTGCATTTTGTCGATTCTTGGCCATTTTTGACGATTTTTGATGGGCTATAGCCTTTGCATTTTATCCATTTTTGGCCATTTTTCATCATTTTACGTGGCCTATAGCCTTTGCATTTTATCGATTTTTGGCCATTTTTGACGATTTTGGATGGGCTATAGCCTTTGCATTTTATCGATTTTTGGCCATTTTTGACGATATTTGATAGGATATAGCGTTTGCATTTTGTCGATTTTTGGTAATTTTTCATCATTTTCCATGGCCTATAGCCTTTGCATTTTGTCGATTTTTGGCCATTTTTCATCATTTTGCCTTTGCATTTTATCGATTTTTGGCCATTTTTTACGATATTTGATAGGATATAGCCTTTGTATTTTGTCGATTTTTGGCCATTTTTCATCATTTTCAATGGCCTATAGCCTTTGCATTTTGTCGATTTTTGGCTATTTTTCATCATTTTGCCTTTGCATTTTGTCGATTTTTGGTCATCATTTTGCATGGCCTATAACCCTTGCATCTTGCCATTTTTGGCAATTTTTAATCAATTTACAAGTACATAGCCTATAGCCTTTGCATTTTGTCGATTTTTGGCCATTTTTCATCATTTTCAATGGCCTATAGCCTTTGCATTTTGTCGATTTTTGGCTATTTTTGAGGATTTTTGATGGGCTATAGCCTTTGCATTTTGTCGATTCTTGGCCATTTTTGACGATTTTTGATGGGCTATAGCCTTTGCATTTTATCCATTTTTGGCCATTTTTCATCATTTTACGTGGCCTATAGCCTTTGCATTTTGTCGATTTTTGGCCATTTTTGACGATTTTTGATGGGCTAAAGCCTTTGCATTTTATCGATTTTTGGCCATTATTGACGATTTTGGATGGGCTATAGCCTTTGCATTTTATCGATTTTTGGCCATTTTTGACGATATTTGATAGGATATAGCGTTTGCATTTTGTCGATTTTTGGTAATTTTTCATCATTTTCCATGGCCTATAGCCTTTGCATTTTGTCGATTTTTGGCCATTTTTCATCATTTTGCCTTTGCATTTTATCGATTTTTGGCCATTTTTTACGATATTTGATAGGATATAGCCTTTGTATTTTGTCGATTTTTGGCCATTTTTCATCATTTTCAATGGCCTATAGCCTTTGCATTTTGTCGATTTTTGGCTATTTTTCATCATTTTGCCTTTGCATTTTGTCGATTTTTGGTCATCATTTTGCATGGCCTATAACCCTTGCATCTTGCCATTTTTGGCAATTTTTAATCAATTTACAAGTACATAGCCTATAGCCTTTGCATTTTGTCGATTTTTGGCCATTTTTCATCATTTTCAATGGCCTATAGCCTTTGCATTTTGTCGATTTTTGGCTATTTTTGAGGATTTTTGATGGGCTATAGCCTTTGCATTTTGTCGATTTTTGGCCATTTTTGACGATTTTTGATGGGCTATAGCCTTTGCATTTTATCGAATTTTGGCCATTTTTCATCATTTTGCGTGGCCTATAGCCTTTGCATTTTGTCGATTTTTGGCCATTTTTGACGATTTTTGATGGGCTATAGCCTTTGCATTTTGTCGATTTTTGGCCATTTTTGACGATTTTTGATGGGCTATAGCCTTTGCATTTTATCGATTTTTGGCCATTTTTGACGATTTTTGATGGGCTATAGCCTTTGCATTTTATCGAATTTTGGTCATTTTTCACGATTTTTGATGGGCTATAGCCTTTGCATTTTGTCGATTTTTCATCATTTTGCATGGTCTATAGCCTTTGCATTTTATCGATTTTTGGCCATTTTTCATCATTTTGCATGGCCTATAGCCTTTGCATTTTGTCGATTTTTGTCGATTTTTCATCATTTTGCATGGCCTATAGCCTTTGCATTTTGTCGATTTTTGGCCATTTTTGACGATTTTTGATGGGCTATAGCCTTTGCATTTTATCGATTTTTGGTCATTTTTGACGATTTTTGATGGGCTATAGCCTTTGCATTTTGTCGATTTTTGGCCATTTTTGACGATTTTTGATGGGCTATAGCCTTTGCATTTTGTCGATTTTTGGCCATTTTTGACGATTTTTGATGGTCTAAGGCCTTTGCATTTTGTTAATTTTTGGCCATTTTTTATCATTTTGCATGGCCTATAGCCTTTGCATTTTGTCGATTTTTTGCTATTTTTGACGATTTTTGATGGGCTATAGCCTTTGCACTGATTTTGTCGATTTTTGGCCATTTTTCATCATTTTGCATGGCCTATTCGATTATTGGAAATTTCTCATCATTGTAAATGACCTATAGTCTTTGCATTTTGTCGACTTTTCGCCATTTTTATCATTTTGAATCGCCTATAGCCTTTGCGTTTTTTCTATTTTTGGCCATTTTGACGATTTTTGATTGGCTAAAGCAATACAATACAATACAATACAATACAATACAATACAATACAATACAATACAATGATTTTATTTATACCCATCATATTATTTACACACAAACTTTATATATAAATTATTTAAAATCTAAAGAAAGGATACGGGCCATCTGAATAGGTTAACTAATCGAGCAGATGGCACTAAATAAGTGTTCTTGCAAAAAAATCAAAGGTCTACATATAAACAAATATAATAGTACAAATATGAAAATTGAATAGCAAAAAATGGATACAATAATATTAATGTTAAATTACTATAA